>DWLZ01000134.1:0-13246 GCA_018251995.1 Urbanus velinus | reverse complement strand
GGGTTAGCCGACTGCCGAGCGGGCGCGGCCGCCGCGGTGAGATCGCGGGCCGACCGCGGTGCGGGCGGCGGGGGCGATCGGTGGCGCGATGCGCGCGCGCAAACAATGGCGGCTGCGGCCGGCCGCTCGACGTCACTCCAACACACACCGTGTGTCCCGGGTTCGAGTCCAGGGTGTAGTGTTGGTGGATAGTGTACGTGTACATATGTGTCGCTGTCTTGTGTGCAATGTATGTGTATGTAATGTATGCAATGTATGTGTACAAATAAAATTACATAAATAATATCGTGTTATGTGTTTGTGTATAGTGTAAGACTAAATAAATTAAATACACATAAAATATGATATGTGGGTGAAGTGCCCACATCACTCCCCCCCAGAGACCGTGTCTACGGTCGATAGTAGTCCGGAAAACGAACTCGGCGGCCAGAGCGGGTTGTTCGGCCGCCTTCCGGAGCGTGGACATTCGACCGAAGGATGGGAGGTGGATCAGGTAGTGGAGTAGGAGCGGGTGTAGGAGCAGGTGTAGGTGCAGGAAGTTGGCATGGAGTAGGGATGGGGTTTATAGAGGGAGACGGGTCTACGAGTAGGTAGGCCGGTTTGAGGCGGTCTACGCTTACTGTGACTTCCTTGCCCTTAACCAGTAATCGGAAAGTCTTGTCCCTACGTTCGAGCACTTGATAGGGTCCTGTATAAGGTGGTTGTAAGGACCCTCTATTTGCATCGTCTCTTAAGAAGACGTGACTCGACACCTGCAAATCCTTGTGCACGAAGATCTTGTTCGTGGTGTGGCGAGCAGCGGGAGCGGGTCGGATCTTAGCCGCTATGTGTCTCAGGCGCGTCGTGAACTCCGAAATATCGGTGGTTTCGGGAGCTGTTGCCTGGAAGAATTCTCCAGGCAGACGTAACGGCTCACCGTACACCAGTTCGGCCGACGACGATTGCAGGTCCTCTTTAAAAGAAGACCTGATGCCCAAGAGTACAAAGGGCAGGGACTCGACCCAATTGGAGTCAGCGTGGCACATTATAGCTGCCTTGAGTTGACGGTGGAACCGTTCCACCATTCCGTTGCACGCCGGATGGTAGGCGGTTGTTCGGCGATGTTTAAAGCCCACCACTTTGCCAAGGTATTGGAAAAGGGCGGACTCGAACTGCCGCCCTCGGTCGGTAACGATATCGGTTGGACAACCGAACCTGGATATCCAGGAAACGAGTGCCTTACCGACCGTTTCCGCGGTGATGTCCATCATCGGCGTGACTTCCGGCCAACGAGTGAATCGGTCCACAGCCGTCATGCAGTAGCGGTAGCCCTGAGATGGTGGTAGGGGACCGATAATGTCCACGTGGATGAACGCGAATCTAGCGCGTGGCAAGTCGAACGTGCCCAATGATGATGACACGTGGCGACCTACCTTTGCGCGTTGACACGCAAGGCAATTTTGCGCCCACTGCCGACAGTCTTTGCGCATCCCAGGCCAGACAAACCGTTCGGCCACTAACTTGACGGTCGCGTTAGGGCCTGGGTGACTCAGACTGTGGATAGAGTTGAAAAGCTGTTTGCGCAGTGATTGGGTTACAAAAGGCCTTGGTGACGGAGTGCTGACGTCACAATATAACTCCCGGCTGCTACCGGGGACCTTGAGCTTCTTCAGGCGGAGTGATGTTGCTCCCTCAAGGTACTGAAGAAGCTCTTGATCCGACGCTTGTGCTTGTGCAAGCGTTTCGAAGTCGACTGGCATCTGCAGTTCATCAACCCGTGACAATGTGTCAGCCACCACATTATCCGTACCCTTGATGTAACGAATGTCGGTCGTGAACTGCGAGATGTAGTCCAGATGGCGAAATTGGCGAGGCGAACAGTTGGCTTTCCGCTCATGGAAAGCGAAACTGAGCGGCTTGTGGTCCGTGTAGACCACGAAATGTCTGGCCTCCAACATGTGTCGGAAATACTTGATGGAT
This sequence comes from Urbanus velinus, assembly GCA_018251995.1. NCBI lineage: Eukaryota > Metazoa > Arthropoda > Insecta > Lepidoptera > Hesperiidae > Urbanus > Urbanus velinus. Next base: position 11,287 of record DWLZ01000134.1, on the reverse strand, counting down.
TCGTATATGGCCAGCAGTTCGCGGTCGTACGGCGAATATTTTTGCTGCGAAGGACTCAGGTTGCGAGAGAAAAATGCTAGAGGTTGCCATTCACCATTAATGAGCTGCTGCAATACTGCGCCTATGGCTAAGTCAGACGCATCTGTGACTAATCCTAATTGAGCTTCGCAGTCTGGATGAGCAAGTAATGCAGCGTTAGCAAGACTTTCCTTACACCGATTAAAGGCAAGAAGTGTGTCACCTGTAAGATCGACCGGCTGTGATCCCTTCACCGAACCGCCAAGCAGGGCGTTTAGTGGGGCTTGGATGGTCGCGGCGTGCGGTAAAAATCGTCTATAAAAATTAACCATCCCCAAAAATCGCCGTAGCTGCTTGACGGTCTTCGGCGCGGGAAACTCCGTAATGGCCTGGACCTTGGATTCCAGAGGTTTCGTGCCGGACTCGGAGATGCGGTAGCCCAGGAAGTCCACCTGACTGGCACCGAAGACGCACTTCGAGGTGTTGACGAGGATGCCGTAATCCTGCATGCGGGTGAACAGTTCACGCAGGTGTGACTCATGTTCATCCTCGTCGCGAGAGAACACCAGGAAGTCGTCCAGGTAGCAGTAGGCGAAGTCCAGGCCCCGCGTCATCTCGTCAACGAACCTCTGGAATGTCTGACCGGCGTTCCGAAGGCCAAAGGTCATGTACGGGAACTCAAACAGGCCAAATGGTGTTGTAATAGCCGTTTTGGCAATGTCCTCCTCGTAGACCGGGATCTGGTTGTAGGCCTTGACTAGGTCGATGGTACTGAAGACTTTGCATCCAGCTATACTATGGGCAAAGTCGTGGATGTGCCTAATAGGATAACGATCGGGGACCGTGCGTGCGTTGAGCAACCTATAATCACCACAAGGCCTCCAACCGTTATCCTTCTTAGGTGCAAGATGGAGCGGTGAAGCCCACGGACTCTCGGAAGGACGCGCTGTGCCGTTAGATAGCATGAGTTCGAATTCCTTCCTAGCTATCTTCAGTTTATCTGGGGCGAGTCGACGTGGGGTGCATGATACCGGTGGGCCGGGTGTGGTGCGTATGTGGTGTACTGTGGTGTGTCTTGGAGTAATTGGCTTACCTGAAGGTCTTGTAATCTCGGGGAACTTACTGAGTAGCGCGTGGTACCGTGTGTCACCCGTTGCAACCTTGACAGAACAAATATTAGTTTTCGCAATAGAGGCTATTGACGACAATGTTGTCGTGTTGTCTAGTAGGCGGCGGTTGCGGGTGTCAACCATTAAATTAAAATGATTTAAAAAATCGACGCCGATTATAGGCTTAGTGACATCCGCAACCGTGAAACGCCACTGAAAACTTCTCCTTAATCCTAGGTTTAAATTTAGTTCGGCATAGCCGTACGTGTCTATGCACGTGCCGTTTGCGGCGCTTAATTTAAAATTTGTTTTATTTCTGCGCTCTCGAAGCGCAGAAACTGGATATACACTTAGGTCACTACCGGTGTCGATAAGAAATTCTACATTTAATGTGCGATCTTTAACAAAAAGACGACCGGTAGCGGCTTCAGAGCTATCGGCAGACATTAATGACTGGCCATGGTTGGCAGTCGTTGGAGCGGCGGGCTTCTGCTTCCGCGCGTGGGAAGCGGAACGACGCGCCCGTGGTGTTAGGGTGTCGTCGTTGGGCAGGCGAGAGGCGTGCATATGCCTGTCGACCTGCTGTGCCAGATGTTGCACTATTTTGTTCAGGTCCGCAATTTGGTCTGTTTTTTGGCCATTTGGTCAACTCTAAGAAATTCAGTTCTAGTTTGACTAAAATTAATAATAAACGATTTAAAACACTTTAGAACTACATTTTTGTGTTAATTTTATATTAAACAATTCTAGAGCTAATTAAAGTGAGTATGCGAATGTTCAAAAACTATAACATAGGAATTAAATGAATTTTTGACACAACTGGCGGCACAAGCTTACAATGAACCGTTCAAGTGCACCTTGAACTTCACATCTCTGTCGTAATCTCGCGGATTTGTAACAGTTTGTTCAGTTTCGGTGTAGGCTAGAAACTTCGGCTTCGGTTAGACCTTACGTGCATTTTGGCCGAAGCCGAAGATTTTACCTAAGGTGGGTTTTTTTGGTTGAAGGTGGCTGAAGCTGAAGCCAAAGCTTCGGTCGAACACTATATCAAGTATATATAAAATTCTTACCAAATACTATGTCCAATGTGCAAGCGGTGACATAAGGTAAAACGTCAAATTCTCCTTTTCCTGATTGTTCTCCAAGTCTTTCGAGAAGAACATCTGCTTGTTCGGATATTACACTCAAATACTCTTCCACTATTTTGTTATGGAAAACTGGGAGTAAGACTTTTCTATGGGATTTCCATAATCCAACTGAAACAAATCATAGTAATTTAATGTAGTCGGATGAGTTTTTTTTATCTTATATTATTTTGTATTACTATTTATATTGATATTTCCTCTGTGGTAATTGTTTTGTCGTGTAAACAGTTTTTCTTTTGAGAGTGCTTACGGCCACAAGCAAGCAAGCAAAATAAATATAATAGTATCGTATTAAGGTTTAGCTTAATGATAAATTTATAAGTTTTAATATACACGACAAAAAAACCAGTATATTAAAATACTTAAGTTTTTAAAATTATAATGCGTAAATAAAATAGGTACCTTAAGAAGTAACATTATCAACAAGTACATTCCAAGTGTCTTTCATTACGTCCGTGGTCATATTTTGAGCGTATTTGCATAATTTATTATCCACAATAGGTACTCATAAACTAATATTTGCTTTCGCACCTCCATCGAATCAGAATTAATAATAGTAACATCTAGGAAGATTTATTTGGATGTACTTACGTGGTGCCACGAAAAGTCCATGGCCGAGCCAAGGTCGCAGGAAGCGATAAACAACGTCTTTATCCAGACAGTTTTCTAACACAACTTGGGCATCTTCTGGGTTACCAATGGCTATAACAAAATATATTTTTAAAAGTCAAAAAGTTAAGCATATCGTACATAATACAGATGTTTATAATATGAGCGACCGCCCTTTTCTATCAATTATCATCAGTAGAGGTTAATAACGCGCACAACAAACTGCGTTAAACAGTAAATTACGACAAAACACTTATAAAGGAAGTCTGACGAATAGGTCCAGTGTATATTTATGTATTTGTATGGACATATTATTTCGTATACCTATTCTCTGTAAATTATATATTTTTCGTAAGTGTAACATCCATCAAAATGGGTTCGATTGTTTCTAAAGTTAAATTAGATGCAAAGAAATTAGGTTTTTTGATGTTTTGATACTATAACAGATGTTTTATCTATAACAGATATATATCAGATTAATTTCTTTTATTCGTAAATATGTGTTACTGGACTAGCTCGAAAGCGCCTACATATATTTATATACCTTACAAGTTTGCATAGTTTTCTATATGACTGTGTAATATTGTGTCGGGTTCGCTTTATAAGGCTATTCAGGAGTCACGTAGAAGTTATCTACTACGGCTACGTCCGTAGACTTGATAATAGCCAGAAAATGGGTTTGCATTATATAAAATAATAATATCACATTATTAAATAAATAAAATTTAAGTGTCTGTTTGTGATTTCGAAATGTCAAGTTTTTACTCAATGCATGTGAAAGTATACACGATACCTATAACGAAAATGCAATTTAAATTATATGTATAGATATATGTTATCCTTTTTAAACTCGGGTGAAACCGCGGGGATCAACTAGTTATAATTATAAATTATGTATTACCCTGAAATAATCCTTATATCCTTGAAACCAGAATAATTCCTGTTTTTATTATCAATCTTTTTAAGTAGGTAAATGTATCTTATGAAGATTATGAAAGGTCGTGTTTCTTACCTACGTACAATTTAGGTCCCAGCCAAAGTTTTGCAGTTCCTTTATGTTTAAACGCCAACTCAGCAATGTCTCGGATATTTTGCAAAATCTCTGAAATAAAGAACCTTTTTTAAAAACGAATACAAGTTACATATACATATTGTTTAATAAGTTGGAATTTTAAGTAATTAAAGTATGTACTTTCATTACGGAAGTGTATGGTAACGCATTACATTTTGCCATTTTTAGGTAGGAAATAAGAAAAAAAAACTATTAGTAAGATCATTTATGTCAAAAATTGGTAGTGTTAATTCATACTGTGTGTTAAATCACTTATGTAAAAGGTATTCGGCACCTATAGCGCCTATTCACACATACCAATACTATAGGCCAACATAACAACGATAATTGCGGAAACGGGTACACATTTCTTTCAGAATGTTTTGAATAGCTCACATGGCTCACATTTTACCTTCAAAACAGTGTGGATAATAATAACCATTTGCAACAACAACGTAACTATGAGCAACACCGCGCTTGTCCCTGTAGCTCCGGGTCCAGAATAAGGCTACGGTATCTCTGTTGTAAGAGGCGACTAAAACGGGGTGTCCGGGGTTGCGGGCGGCAATAAAGAGAGCTCGAAGCTCCCGGCCAATTACCCTGGGAAGCAAGGCGGTGTATAGTCGCATACCGTCGTAAACACCAGGCGTGAATAGTTTTATTGCTCATCGGAGTGGAGCCGGGGACGGAGTGGAGACGGTGCAACGCGCTCAGAAAAAGAAAACACCGCCCTACGGTAGCCAGTGACTATCGCAACGTCCTGTTTTTGTAGGTACCACATTGCAGGTGAAGAAGATGACATCTTCTTTGGTTGCAATGTAACGATGCTATTCACAAGTAATCACTGTTTACTAAAAAATGTCGCTAGCGTAAGATGTGATACGTGTGGATAGGTACTAGTACTAAAATAAGGCAATTGTTTAACATGATGTAAGCATAAGGATGGGCAGCAGTGGTTAAGTAAATTGATAAGTTTGCAGAATCATTTCACGAATACGCTTTGAATGTTTTAAATACCCCTACTAATATCTACCTGTGACTTCCTTTGCGTAGACTTTGGTTATGTATTGTGTACGTGCTCAATTTAAATCTTTGTTATTCTTATGATTATGATTTATTGGATGTGCAAGTATAAGTACTAGTATAGGTTTCCAAAATTTGATCCTTACAAGTAACACAGATGACGCAGTACAGCGTGTGCGCTTTTTTATCAAAATTAACTCGTTCGATTCTCGGGTAGGGGAATCGATTTTTTAAAAAACGAATTATGAACTTTTAGTTTTTATCAAAATCGTCCTCATAAGTCCTTTCAGCATTTTCGCTAATCTTTATAGTTTTGGATTTCCCCATCCACGCACACTTGAAAAATTACCCTTGTATAGTTATTCTCCCAGAGGTATTTCCGAAGCGTTAGGAAACAGTCTTAACAAAAGGTGCAAAAAGGGCTCTTGCCCTAAACCGGAGTGGTCTCATTCAATACCAATGGAGTTCCTAACTATAAGCATAGGTGACTTCTCTGACGTTCCCAATGTCTGTTGGCAACGATAACTACCTACGTATTTTCCATCAAATGGCATTCGCACAACAAAACTCATAAAATGAGTTACTCTTACTGACTCATATCTGAACAGAATTTCTTACATTTTGTGGATAATTACTTATCGTCAAAGAATACAATGTTAAGTTAATAGACATGTTAACATTATTTTGTATTCTATAAGCGATTTATGGCTTGTTTCCATTTACGCGGCATAATGATTTGTTAATGTTTTATGATTTTACTTAGCGCATAGAACTATTACAAATAATGAGTACCCTTTTATGGTAATGACATAACAAACAGTCATCTTTTGGATAGAGAAGTAGCAATTAGTTGTGTAGTTTTATTAAGCTAAGAAACCACGGAGCAATTTTCGATTGCTCCCGCGCTTGGTTGAAGATCAGCTGATAAAAGTAGCAGTTGAAGAAACGCTCGCAAACAACGTTATGCTACTCATAATTAAAGTCATAAGAATCCTTGGCAAGGTTTGAATTTTTCGCCATAACCCTACAGTAAGATTTTCTCCTGTGTTGTGGGTGCCATGGACACACGAAGACAAATACACAAATACCCAGATCTAGAACAGAAATCTAAACTTGACATTCAGATATCTGTTTGGCCGGGAATCGAACCTTGGACCCACTGCGCATCAGACTGGTAACCGAACCGTCAAGCAGGTCGAAAGAAATATATTAATTAAATTTAAACATTGTTTGAGGTATTGAATATTCGAAATTCGATACGAATGAAACGATGGCTCATTTAAAAGTCTGTGGGACACTTTATCTTGATCCTCAGGAATAGAACGCAATTATCATCATTTATTTACATGTAGAACCACTTTATTTAAAGAGGTAAACATACTTTGTGTGTCCCCGATGAAGAGCATGGCGTTTCCGATAACGGGCAACGTAGCCGGCACGGGTAGAGTGGCGGTCGCCCGGTCCAGTCGCTGGGCGGTCGCCGACCACCACAGCCAGTAACAGAACGCTACTAACGCAAGCAACAGCAGGATTATCATCTGTAGACAATATTATAGTTATAAAAGAAGTACGTAAGGTTGATAGATGGTGGCAACGGTATTGTTAATTCGGGAAGGTAACACCGCATTGCGTTATTTATTCACGAAGTTTGTTCATGGTCAGATTTGGTCGGTCGTAATGGTCGGTAGTAATCCAGTAGTGATAATGATAGTAGTAGTAGCATATAAGTAGATGTTGCTACGCAGAAAAATATAGGGAAGTGTATGGTAGGTTTAAAGGTTTTTTTTTTCCACTCTAGTTACACGCCAAGTACTAGGTACCACACCTTTCAATACCACAATCATAGATGCTGAAATAAAAACAGTCGACAAATAGTGGTGATCCTGTACAAATAACACTTCTATTTCACAGTGTCATAACCATATTAATACCACAGAACAAATATTAGTACAAGCTTTAAAACCACAATCTTTAATAGTCTTATGAAATGATGCGTTTCAACTATTCGCAATTAGATGTACCTACAATGCATTAAAATTTGAGTATTAAAGCTTGAATGGTGATAAGAATACTTATCGGAGACGATTCGAGAATATCGAGAATTTAGTATTCAGGGGTAACAATACATCAGCAGTGACATTAACGTCAGGTATGTATGCTCATGGGGGATACTTGCTCGGGGAAGAGATTAAAGGACACCACGCAAGAGAACCACCTGAGTGGAGTGGAGATGCTGGGACTTCCTTATATGCGCATTAAGGCCACCGAGGATGTTTTATTGAGTAGAAATCTCACATAACTCGGCCATTTCGTCGAAAAAGGGTATCTTTAGAAGATTTCCCCTCCACCCCCAAAACAAAAAAAATGTGTGCTTAGTACCCCTATTACGATATTATAACATTTAGTGAAAAGTCCCTCACTTACGTTTAGGCCCATACATGCAGCGCTCGTAGCGGACCGTTTATGTACTAAAATTTTACTAAGGGAAAACGGGCGTAAACGTAAAACGGCGTATCAAGAAAACGTTACAAACTCGTACTAAGGGTATAGTATGATCAGGGCTGTATGTTTGTTTGCTACTTCTATAAATATTTTAAAAACTACTTGTAGGTACTTACAGGTGAAATTTGATAAAGCAGAATTTAAAAAAAGTATCGTTAAAAAGGTTCATTGAGTAAATTTTTCTACGTATAATTTGTTGACTGTAGGCGGCTTTTCAGTTACCATCAGTCCTTGTCTTTTGTTTATTATAGTAGTATAGTATTAAACACGAATGATAGACGGATGTTGTGTGTCTTCAGAGTTCTACGTATAAATTACTTCAAGCGGAACTTCTAATTTATTTTGTTTTGTTTTGTAACAACTCACATAATTCGTTCGTTAAACTGAACCTTTTGAGATTTTATTGCGTATTGCAAGAAAGCGTGAGTCTCTAAATTCATTACGCGCCATGTATTTGTACGCGAAATCACATCCTGCACACTGAATTCCATTAAGATTTATTTATTTTGGTTACTAATTTTATGACGTAAGTACTAAATATTTAATTAATATAAAATCACTTACTTTTGGTCTTTGTTGCACACCGAATTTATATTGTTTGATGATATAGATAAACACTTCAGGATTAATTAAAACCTAACGAGTGACGACACTGACGATCAGATTGCGACTCAGATCATTTTAATCATTCTTAGGACCCACGACTCTTCGCTGGACACGACAAGTTTACACGTCCATACAAATATTTGTTAAAAGATACGTCTTAGCTGGTGCTCTTGTATAACCGACGGTCAACAAACAATAGGGCTCTATTTCATATATAATTTAATGTAGATACACACTTGCGAGGACGTGTCAAGGTATACTTACGTATTACAAAATAGGTGTTTAAAGGTACCTAGAACTATAACAAGGTTTACGAGTAAAGTTATGACACGTGAAATTGTCGTCAACGTAATGTCCACTGAGATCTATGAACACCTACCTCCAAAACCAAATAAAACAGTAATTATAAGTGTGCAGTATACACATATTACAAACTAGCTGATCCCCGCGGTTTCACCCGCGTTAAGAAAGTTAAAAGGAATACATATCTAAACATAGCTAACATCCCGCTCTCCTGCGACGGCGGCCGCATGAGCGTGGCGCGTGCGCTAATGCCCTTTTCCAAAATTAAAGTAGCCTATGTTACGCTTTAGACCTTTAGCTATCTTCACGTGAAAGTCCCATCAAAATTAGTCCAGTCGTTTAGAAAATAACCTCAGCCAAACAGACAAAAAAAATTGAATTAAATTGTTTTTTTTAAATCACAAATAGACACTTCAATTTTATTTATTTGTTTAGATAGGTATATATAATTATTGTAGCTTTTTATATTCCATTGCAGTATAATCGTATGTCTCTATAGGAGTATAACTGGGGGGTGGTATGAAGTCTACTCTATCATGCTCATATTTAAATTGAAGAGATGGGGATTTGTAGCAACTTGTATCTACCGTTTTACAAATTACCATAAACACCTTGACATTTAGCTGGAGCTCTTTCTTCTATTACCTATATTTATATCTATGAATCTACTGGATCTTTACAACTGGACGAAAGCATATATACCACTCCACCATACTGTTAAAATGAAGATAACGCGCCAATATATATCAGCTGTTTTTCAAATAATAAAATAAAATAAATAAATAAATATAACAGCAATAAAAACTAGGATTGATAATTTCACAGGCCTTTCAAAAGTACATGCGCGTAAAATTTTCCACTGATAACACCTATCCAATTCCAACCGCGCCTAACTTTGCGTAACTTTGTTGAACGTTAATGATCTGCACAGGCCTACACGGCATAGGCAAACATACTAAATGACGCATGTCCAAGGTAGATGGAATATTATTCGACCTAGGAGGTACCACAACCATTATTACTAGCGTTTTTTTTTTTTTTTGAAGTAGCAAACGAGAATGCAGCCCACCTGATGGTAAGTGGCCACTGACGCCCATGGACATCCATAATCAACGCCAGATAAGATCAAGTCCTATCTAAGGTTGACCACAGATGCGTTGCTACCCGTGTGGGCTGCCTTGGAACGCTTCGGATAAGTATGTCTGCCTTACCATGCCCCTCAGACCAGAACACAGCAGTGCTTAAAACTGCTGATATAAGGCAGAACTAGGTGTAGCGGTGCTGCCGCCGCAGTCGAACCACAAAGGGCTCTACCAAATAATTGCTAAAGTGCACGTCGAACTTACATCGGAAGTTTCCGTACCATTAAACATTTTATATTTGTGTTATATTTAGTATTTGTTATTATTATATTATTGTGATAATACGTGAATACATGTGCCAATGCCGGTTTCTTGGTACATCCCTTTTTATCTTTTAATACTTGTCGTTAATACTGGCTATAGCCATAAGGCATTATGTTTTACCCTTTTGTATTTTTATATTTGTTACTAGCGACCCGCCCGGCTTCGCACGGATGCAATGATGATACTAAATATACTACAGAATAAACTGATGTTATCCGCACCGTCGCGGGACAGCGGGATGACATTTATGTTTAAATATGTATTCTGTTTTACTTTTTAAACGCGGGTGAACCGCGGGGTTCAGCTAGTCTCTTATATGTTTTGTAAATAATTATGACGGTAAATGATTTTACCGAATTATCGATTAATTGACTGCCGTTCAATTAGTAACCCACCGTAAACTTCCAATTCGCTCTGAAGGACTTAATAGTGTGCTTTAGATTTTCATGGTTGTACGAATCACACATTGCAGTCGTGCAGATGTGTCACCGGAAGTAATTTGAACACAAGTTTATTTTCAGTCCTAACTGGCGTTTTCGTTCACTTCGTTAGAACAAAAAACATGCTTGCATTTTCTTACACAGGTAAATGTCTCAAACGTAGACGTGAGGTGAGGGTAGGCATTTTTTCAGCCTACGTATTTCCCTACTAAGTTAACATAAGCCGCTCTTGACAAATGTTTAAGATGAACGGTTATTTTACCCACTGCCTGTGTTGTACATGTTTTTATTTTATAAATAATGTCTCTTTATTTGTTGGGTTTCAAGAAAGATAAAAAGATATATTATTATGGCGTTAGCGTATGGCGTAAGCTTTTACAGAATGACTACGCGTTTTTCATACGTATTGCCGTTCTCATAATGGATATGAAGGGAGTACTTACTTGCGGTACATTCGCTTTACTGGGAACAAATAGTAAAAGTACAATACTATTCATCTATGTACCTAAAGTGCTCAAAGGCGGTAGAACTCTGCGTCTGTGTAGAAACATCCTCGAACGAAAAAGGAATAAAAATATCTTCAACTGAAAGTTTAAATGGATTAGATTTTGGCGAACCCTTGAATCTGATGTATGTAAAAAGTATTGTATTGTATTAGACTACAAGGTAAACATAGATATAAATCAAAGATTCGTAAAATGTTAAGTTTATATTTTTAACGTATTTTAAAAAGCTAGTCTCGGGAGGATGGTAGTCCAGTAAAGCCAAGGCATAGTCGGCCGGATAATATACTCCAGACACCAGTCGACTACAAATTTATTTACCTACACTACCTCGGCGGTGCATGTACACTAATACTTTTTCTAAAGTACCTACTTACCGCACGGCCGATACGTAATACTTGTGATTTCTTACAAAACTTTGAATAGAAAATTATTCAAGTGCTTCACATATCGACTCTGCCTTCCCTCTAGAGAAAGTTGTTTTGTGTTTATATGATTTCCCCTCTTATGCAAGTTTTAAATCCTGTTGTCAGACGAGTATTGTTTACACCACATATTAAGTTTATAGTAAG
>DWLZ01000133.1:0-13247 GCA_018251995.1 Urbanus velinus | reverse complement strand
GCACATCTCTAGTTATGTCCAACTGATACTGATTGACAGCTTTCAGGCCCGCACGGTTCCAGCAACAGGACTATAGTCAATACAATAATGTCTAATGCTGAATATATCCTCTCATAGTGGGAACAATTATACATAATTCACATGACCTGTTAACATATTTTACATAATTATGAAAATGCTAAAATTATTCTTTAATTAAAGAGAGTAATAATTAGTGTTAATATACGAGAGAGAGAGAGAGAGAAAACCTACTTCTTTTTATTAATAAGAGTGCTAAGTTAAACATTGTCGTGTTCTGAGTATGAGTTATAGTAAAAATTTTGGACTCAAATTATTTAAGGGTCAAGTTGGTAAAAGAAGAGTTGTTTTAAATAGTGTAAATATCTAAAATAGAATCGTATGATGATTAATATTTCACAACAATTAATAATATGTCATGACGCATACTTCTCCTACCTGATACAGCGCTGTGACGTAGGTAAACGATAGTAACCTACACACATACGTATACCTAAACATATCTACTTTTATATGTACACCATAAAATAGAGATGCAATGTCCTTTTTAAATCTTCGTGATCCAATTGCGGTGGAACACCTATTTCTTTCTATTAACAAGAGTGTTAAACCCTGTCGTGTTCTGATTTGAAGCGCGGGGAAACAGATATAGATACAAATTTATACAAGGTTTTCCAACTTAGTCCTTAGGCCTCAAGGTTAGCAACACATCTGTGGTCCATCTAAGATACGAGTCGTGATTTTATCTGTTAATTACAGATATCTATGAGTAATTTTATTGATATGAAAAACACACAGATAATTTAGGACATGACGCAATAGTGACGCAGAATAATAATTAATTATATGTATTGTTATTTATATATTAAGTATAAATCATATCGGCTCGTTAGCTCAGCGGTGAGAGCGCCCATTTATACCCTTAATAGAGGTGGTCGGGGGTTCAAATCCCTCACGAGCTGTCCTTTTGGTTTATCTTATTTACATATTTTATTAAATTCATTATTCTTTCTGCCAGAATTACAATATTGTACATTTGCTACTTGTATTTTATGTAAAGAAAAATATGTCTTTTATACTTTTTTAGACAAAAACAGTTACTTATTATGTGCCAATTGTCTATGTAGCTATCTCTAGTATATTTTTATTTCAACTAACTACCTATTCTTGTATTATTTGTCTCAAAAATGTACTCTGGTATTATTTAAGTTAAAAGAGAATACCTTGGAAAATCCGTATAAATGAAAACTACGTCAAATACAGATATTGAATCAACTGAAATAGGTCATTTAAACGAGAAACACGAGTATCGGAAATGAAACTCTTAGTTACTGTCTTCGAATGAAATGTCAAATACAAAGAACGTCGATCGTCGTGAAAGGCAGCCAATATCGAATCTGTGTAGACTTTCAGGAATCCAAATTGTATAACGCTCAATTTTGTCAGACAATTTGTATAACGTACGCTGGAGTTAATATTTTCTATGATATTCAAAAAAACAGGCATATAAACTAATGATAAGTCACTGCTGCATCTACATATAAATGATTAAATAATAAATCTTACTAATATTATATAGCTGAAAGTTTGTGAGGATGGGTGGATGTTTGTTGTATATGTATATATTACTAGTGTTTAAATATGTATGCGTTTTGACTACTTTAACGCGGATGAAACCGCGGGGAGCGGCTAGTTACGTATATCTGTGGAGTCCCTCTTGAGATTGTCTGTGGATCAACTGTTATTGCCAAAAAAACGATACCTCTTACAAAAATATTTTACTTCTAATTTCTAATCATATTATGCGTCATTCAACGTATGATAAATACACATAACAGGAGATTAAGTTTCAATTCGAACCTTGCCCCTTTTTGCTAGAGTAGAGATAAAGCGGTCAAATGTTTTAAATTACTATTTTTTATGTAGGTATATAATTAAATCCATAGTATCTTAGCATAAGAGTATTTAGACTACGTACGACTACGTTACGACTACGACTACGATACGTAGTTAGGTATTTTTTTGCCAATTCTACATTTTGCTTCGTTATGTCGTTGAATATTAAAGCACCAACAACTGGAAGAACCACATGACAGAAGATGAAAACACACAACAAAAAGTAAATTAATAAAATATTTCTACAAACAATACAGTAGATAAACACTAATACATATAAAGTACTACTGACAATACCAAGTCCACTACAAATGTCCCTATTCTTAGTACTAACAATAGGGATCCTGTACATCTACATCTAGGTACAGAAGCTACTCTTTGTCGGGTCGGTAACTCAATCGGGCGCAAATGGCTCTCGCCGCGGCATCGCGTTACACGGCGACAGTGGACGTCCATTTTCTACGCGCGCTAACTCAATCACTTCTACACTGAAGAGATATTTATAGAAGTGTCTTGAAGTGGCGGTGACTTATTAAAATGCACAGTATTTAATGGTATAGAATATTAATTTTATGTAAACGGCGAAAATATTATAACCACAATAAGTAATTTGTATAGGTTTAAGGGGTTTTCTTTTGGTTATTTTTAAAAATTGTAAAATATTATATCTAATAATAAGTGTTTGTTTTTGGTTAACACAATATTGTTTATGTATACAGCTAATTGACACTTAGGTATAGTCTCAACACTATATTGACCCTGTTGCAGCGATTTTACCTAAAGTATATCACTTATATGTCACCAATCCTTAAAGCCCGAATGTGTGTATTTTTTGCATGCAAATCGCAAATTGCAATATCTCTGGTTACGGTGTAACAAAATCTACAAGGAACGAAAAAAAAAATGTAATGACCAATAATCATAAATAATACCTTACTGACAAATTAGTGCTTTCAACTTTAATATACATAATGCGAATTAAATTACATATCTCGAATTTGTATTACTTGTCTTTCTACCAAATATATAATCTATGAGCAAAAGGACCCCTCACGGCCTCCACAGAACGTGACCGAGCGGCTCTCTTACGACTCTAACAAACTTCGCTGCTATTTTCCTTCCGCTTTGTTCTCGAGTGCCCTTCTCTCGAGTACATTGCCGGCTTGTTTACACGTGTGGACTGTGGTGCCACATTGTTGCTCTGTTTACATGCACTCGCTATTATGTACGGAACATTCAACGCTCCTGAAGTCATATTTGCTCTCGCTGTTAGGCTGTTGATAAACGTAACAGAACTAGACGCTTGTCAGTTGTACACGTATGTGGGATATTAAAACGTCTTTATATACATTAAGTCTATTCATTGATATGACAGTAATCTACGTATCACTTCTTAATTTGGGGGACTACCTTTTTAGAATGAGAAAGAGTAGGCCCGAGTCTAACTCAGTGACGACCCGCGTGGTGTAGTGGGTATATACCGATCTGACGCGCAGTGGGTCCCGGGTACGATTCCCGACAAGACAGATATCTGAATGATGAATTTAGATTTCTATTCTGTGTCAAGGTGTCTGTGGATTCGTCTTTGTGTGTCCATGGTACCCACGACATAGGAGAAAATTCTACTGTGTGGCTACGAGAGCAGAAAGCGTATTTTAAAAAAAACTTATTAATCAAGTACAGACATTGGTTGACTTCGCACATGTACCGAAGTTTTATTCAGTTAATGAAAGTTAATTCCGTCGCCGCCAAAGCACGATAATTAATTTCTAACTACATAAAACATAAAGTAGAAATAGAAAATTTCTGGAAGTTCCAGCTTTCATTTGGGTGAATGCAAAATTATAAACAAGTAGTGTCATTTGAGATTTGTATTCCATAACTTAAACTTAATTTGTATTAAATGCATTTTGAATTTGATACTATACAATTCGAAATAATTCTTCGGGAGGAAATAAGCTGCAACGATGACTAGTCTGAATATTCCGCACATTTTTAATCATGACAATATTATAATATTGGGTAAGGTAAGGCATACCTTTACCTCACATTTCAATGAACAGACTAAAAGTAGTATTTATATCGGGCGTTATTAAGGTATTATTCTAATGGATGGCTTTAAGTATTCTTAGATCAATCATCCCGCAAAAAATGGCACCAAATATGGCAATATCGGCCCTAACGTTAAATGTCTAAGGATTTACCTCTATATGTCCTTAGAATTTAACGAAATAACGAAGGGTAGCAACTGCAGAAATAACCAATATTAAATTTACAAACGACTTAACCGCAAAAATAACTAATTTGAAATATATTTATCAATATTATCGAAGTTCCTCTCTGAAACCGAAAAAGATAAACTGACAGATAAACTACATCTACCCTAATAACTACTCTCTGCTGCACTGAAACTATAATAAGTACATAATATAATCTTTATTACATGAAAGCAGGATGCACAGATTTCCTAAAAAAAACGAAGTTGCCGACCACCCCTTTATCTCAGAACCAGATGTATGTTTTACTATTTTTGTTGTGAGCACGAATCTGCATTTTAATATTTCATACCGGCCACACTGACGTTGCTAAATACTTTAGCGTAGATTTTCTCAAAACATTTTGCTTTATGTGTAACAAAGTTGGAGTGCTCTTACCATAAATTAAATTATGAATTATGGATATGTAACTATATCTATTTTTGCTTATAATGGTTAATGGGATAGGGAGATGTACTTCTCCGAGGATGTGTGGTGCCAGTGATGACCTACGGCACCGTGACGTGGTAATTTACCTTAGGCCTTATACGAAGGCTCAGAGTCGCTCAGCCTGCTATGGAGAGGGCTTTGCTTGGAATTTCGCTACGAGACGATTCGTAATGATGAAATCCGTAGACGAAATAAGCTTACCGACATAGCTCTCAAAATTAGCAGGCTAAAGTGGCAATGGGCAGGCCACATCGCTTGAAGGACCGATAACCGTTGGATTCAGAAGGCACAGGACCGGTTGGAATGGTGTCACTTAGGGGAGGCCTATGTTCAGCAGTGGACCTCAAAAGACCAATGGGTGGATGGACTTATCCGAGGCGTTCCAGCTCAGTCCTCTGGGGTAGTAACACATCTGTGGTCAACTTCAGGTAGGACTTTGATCTTATCTGGGGTTGATTACTGATGTCCATAGGCGGAAATTGCCATTTACCATCAGGTGGACTGTATACTCGTTTGCTACTTCAATCATAGTATTTGAAAAACAAGAAGAATTTTAGAGAAAAGTTACTTATTTGTATTAATATATAATTGTAGGAACAAAGTTATGTGGCGGTACTGAGAGCTTTGTGATAATGAAGATTCCTCTTGATGGAGTACATTCACGTGATTAAAACTTATAAGTACACCCAAGTATTCTTCATTTTTCTGAAGACATTATGATGAACTCTAGTAGCCAACAAATAGCCAGTATAATTAAACTAGGCCTTTTCTACTCTGAGAGATAGACTTTTAGCCTCAGTGGAATTTGTTTCAGGACTTCCCATGAATAAGGACCTAAGCCCAGTAATGGGAAATACAAACTAAAATATATTCATAAAAACTATCAAAATTCTTTGTAGGTCGATGAAACAGTTAAATAACACAATTTTAAAAGAAGGAAGAAAACTAAGTATAAAACTACATATTTAATTGTTACTGAGCAAAACTTCCTATGGAGTTTGAAAATCATCCTTTATGACAAATATTATTTAATCTCAGCTTCCAAATTACCGATAAGCGGCCATTTATGCGACGATGTTATAAGCTTACGACTTTGCATAATCACCGATCTCCGATGTCACCCAGTTGGATGTTTTACTCTGTTCGATACAATTTGCCAATATGCTGGAAATCGCGACTGGAAACTATCCAGCACAAATTCAACAGAAACCAATATTGAATCGATACAAATAAATAAAATCGAATTGTCTGTTAGTGATTTCGAAATAACATTTTTTTACTTAATGCTTATGAAAGTAAACACGATACCTTTAACGAAAATATATTTTTTTGTTTGTCTGTATGTCTGTTTAACTGAGGTAATCTTATAAAGAGCTGGACCGACTTTCATTGAAAGGTAGCTGAAGGTCTAAGGCGTAACATAGGCTACTTTAATTTTGGAAAAACCATCAGCCACGCACGCCACGTGTTTGCGGCCGCCGTCGCGGGAGAACCAGGTATTAGATGCCTTAAGTTTGAATATAAATGCCTTTTTACTTTTTTAATGCGCATAAAAATGCGGAGATCAGCTAGTACTAAATATGTCTAACCATTCTGCAAACCACATAATACACTAAACACGATACTCTAATTTGTTTTCATAAGCTTTAAAGTTACAGAACTCTATTTTAGGGCGTCTTTGGCTAAATATCAAACTCTGGTAAGTCAACCGCTAAAATTGAACCATGATTTTGTGTCTGAGATTTACTTATGTATTTTTTCCAATAAGAATTTAAAAAATCAAGTGTTGGATAATATATCATATATTTTATCCTAACTTTTTATCTGTGCTTTATATAATGTTATCAATAAGACTAAAACCATAAATATTATAGAAAAACCTTTTTTCTACTCTACTGTTATTAAATGCATCGATCATAAATAACTTACAATCTAATTGGTCATGTTTAGAAGTCTCGAAAATGGACAAAAGATACCAAAATTAATATTTAACACAATTAGAGCTTTTCTAAAGGATAATGTACAGAAGTGTGAGTGAGCCTTCTTTGGGAACACTTGGAAATACGTAAGTATTTAACATTTCAATTTTTCATCTACCATATCCAACCATTTCACGATCCATCCACCCATCAGCCTTGAAGACAAATGCTGGACATAGCCATCTGTAATTGGCGCCGCTTTAACCGGTCCTATACTTTCTGAATCTGGCGGTTTCACGTTAACTTCTCCAGATCAAATGACATCTGTATACATTATGTATATATACATACATACAAAATGTCTGAAATGATTAACAGTATTAAGCGCCAACGTACCGCTGTGGAGAGTGGACGCAGTGGAACACTGAAATACTTATTGGAGGAGTTCATAATTAGTCCCCTAAAGAAATAACCATTTTTAAAGATTTAACCATTTAGCATTTAACACAAAAATATTTTAACTAAATTAACGTATAAGGCATTATTAAATTTGTTTCAGGACAATAACAACAGCACAATCTAGCCGTCTAAATGTCCAGAATGCACTTAAGGCTATTCCTTTTAGAGGACAATGGTTTCTGGAAGGTCGACGTAAGGATGTTACGCTACGAATAGTCTTCGCACCATGGAATATTTGGTGGCAGGTAAAATGTTACTAATGTTATAAAGCTGAAAGTTTGTGAGGATGGATGGATGTTTATTCCTCTATAACTTTTGAATGGCATAACAGATCTGGATGAAATTTAGTACAGACATATAATCAAATATGAAGAAAAACACATGCTATAAAAATTTACATGTCAATGTGCATATCGACTATTTTTCGTCCTAATGCCCTAATTTTGATTTGAAAATAGCAAACGAGCATGCAGTCCACGCAGCTGTTATGAAGCAGAAATAGGGGCAGCGGTAGTGCCGCCGGAGTCAAACTACACAAGAGTTCTACCACCTTTTATTTTTTTTACTAGCTGAACCCCGCGGTTTCACCCGCGTTTAAAAAGTCAAGAAGAATACATATTTAAACATGAAAGTCATCCCGCTGTCCCGCGACGGCGTGCAAATGCGCGTGGAGCGCGCGCTAATGGCTTTTTAAAAAATTTAAGTAGCCTATGTTACCCCTTAGATCTTCAGCTATCTGCAAGTGAAAGTCTCGTCAAAATTTGTCCAGCCGTTTAGAAGATTAGCTCAGCCAAACAGACAGACAAACAGATAGACAGACAGACAGACAAAAAAAATTAAATTGCATTTTCGTTATAGGTATCGTGTATACTTTTATACGCATTGAGTAAAAAAATGTATTTTTGAAATCACAAACAGACATTTCAACTTTATTTATTTGTATGTTTAGATTATCTATGACGTTCCTTCGCAAAAATTGTCTTACTACTACAAATATCAGTCATTTGATATTATTATTTTTGTACCTATTGTTAGTCCCGTGCTTGGAGGACACGCTAAGCGTCGCTCTAGGTTGTAATCATTAGGTAGCAATAGTTATACCTATTGTATAATAATATAATCCTGATAAAATAGGATCAAATTTAAATAGGTGTGACAAGGATTGTGTAACTTATCTCTCTCAACCGCCTTCCTATAGGTATTGGATTGGAGTAACACAGCAAAGAAAGTGGCGTAGCATTCTTTTTTAGGATTAGGCGCGTCCAAATAGTGGACAAAACTTTTTTAAGTATGTTGAAATTGTGGGTATACGAGTATATAAAACTAAACTAATAGTTAAAATCGATGCAGCTGACCTCACGAGTCAGCCGGCCTCACAAGTCAGATGGCCGCGATGTAATCCCAAAGTAGAGGCCCGTCATTGAAATACACTGAAAACCACACGATGCATAAAATAGTTTCCGAAAATACGTATTTTAGGTACGTTTTATTTAAAGAGGTGGTTTGGAATTTTAGTACTTAGAATAAATCTAGGTTATATTTAGTACCTATTCACTGTTGTAAAACCGTTAGTTATATGTGATTGGATTGTCTGGATTATCGGAAAACTAGAGGAAGTGAATCTTCGTGGACCAATGGACCGATAAATGTGCTTAAAATATCGTCCTAGCAGTATGATTTGTACATTATTTCTGCTTTCGAAGTAAAGCACCATTTCTACATTTTCAGATATTTCAGATTTAAACGATATAGGGAAATTTTACTACGTGGTAGTCGGAAGTTTACGAAATTGTGATTGATTTCCGCTAAAACTTTTTGCGCTATTTATATTTATTACAAAAGCAACTCAATATAAACAATTACAATAAATACAACATATACTCATAGTTATAATGTGGTGCCTAAATCATATTAAATGTTAATGTCCGTCTAAATATTTATTAACTTTGTAAATAAAAATTAAAGTAATTAAAAATTACCTTGCATCTAATTTGTTCCTTGTAAAAATAAATCATTGTTGAAGAAAACTATTCGAAATCAGTTTTATTGTTCCTTCCAGGTGAATCTACTAGGGACCCCTTAAGATACCTGATTCCATAGAATAAAATGGCTTTGAAACTGAAGTTGTACAAAAAAACAAACACAACTTAAGTCGTGAGGAGCGTTCAAAACAGTAGTGGGTCTCGCCAATGAAAGTTTATTTAATTAGTGTTGTTAGCGGAGTCGCCCGCTGGTCGCAAACAATCTGAGGGGAACTGGTCCTTTGCACTAAACTGCAACTCGCTCTGCATTTACACTGTTAAGATAATTAAAATATTTAAAGGAGATGCTTACAGGACTAATAATATGAATTTGTTCAAAAAGATAATTATGACCGCGCCGGAGATACTTTACTACGCTGTATGCCAATTTCCTGTTTATTTTTTTTTATGTGATCAAAGTGGCAAAAAAGCTAGCAGTCCACCTGATGGTAAGTGGCCACGGCCGCCCATGGACATTTGTTGTCAACCCAAGGCACGATCAAAGTCCTGTCTGATGATAATCACCGATGTGTTGTTACCCCTGAGGACTGAGTTGGAACGCCTCGTTTATACTTACTGAACTCACAATCTCTTTCCAGGAAACTAATTCGGAAACCATCTTTATAATCTAATATATATAATATCTAAAAAGTTTCGTTTTATGTATAATAATACTTTTTATGTATAATTAACTTTTTAGAACATAAAGGCAAATAATACATACCAACAAAACCATGTCACAAGTTCTGAATTTCCAGATAAAATACAATAAATGTATGAACTAACATAATATGTATATATTAAGTAAATACATATAGGAGTATATTCAAAGTACGAACATAATTTAATGTAGTAATGTAGGATTTTAAGATGTTTGTGTAATTTCAGCATAACTCGAATAAGTCTTACATTTCCATAATAACCGTCTAATTTGCATAACCTAATTTCCGTGATATCGCTGGCAGATCTTGTGGTTCTGTGCTGATAATTGATGGGGCACCCATTTCTTAAAAAATAGAAATTAAAGTAAAAACAGAGCTACTTAAAAATTATACAACACTAGGTACTTTGTTACATACTTATTAACAACATTTCTTACTTAATTATATATATTTCTATATGTATATGTTGTAATTGTATTGATACTTATGATGAAAATTAAATTTGCAACGCAAGTCAATTTTTCATTTTTAAGTTTTACAGAGGCAAAATACAAGTACATATTTTAGCCCAATCTTAGTTTTTAACCTAGAGATAAAAAAGAGAAGCATCTCAAAGATAACTCTCTCATTTGCATAACCTAATTTAACTTGACCGCATCGAATTACTGACAAATCTTGTGGTGCTTCGCTGGCAAAATAAATTAAATGTAATGGCGATTAAGAATTTGATAAGTAGGTACGGTAACGAAAATTAAATCGTATAAAACCCACAGATGACAGATATTCTTTAATCTTAGTAGTAAATGATAGGTAGTAAAAGTTGGTAATCGAGATAACAGTGTTAATCGAGTTGTACGAAGAGACTTGTGCCCAGCAATGGGATACAAAAACAATTCAACAGAAGATCAAATAAAAAAAGTCATCTAAATTTCAAAAATTCAAATAATTGGTTTCAAAAATTTATGTATTTATGTTATTTTCAAATAAATATCATAAGTCCGGAGTTCCATGATAAATCTCAGATTTGCATAACCTATTTCAAGATGGCCGCGTCAAATTGCTGACAGATCTTGTGGTTCGGCGCTGACAATAATGGATGCCGGTTCTAAGGAAGCGATAACTATACGGATATTGATTCGATTGCTACTAATATCTATTAGATAAGTTAATATATAGAAACATCCACTTATAAACTACTACTTATAAAATAAATGTAATTGTACATTAATTAGAACTCTATCAGTTCTAATGATTATCAATATCAATCAATGATTGAGGCTTAATTCATACATTAAACTTGTTCTGTGGGTTCTATAACGTAAAGTTGCGCTAAAATCCGATAACTCAAAGCCATTCACTATATTAATTTAATTACGTTTACTTTATTAACAAGGAAATGCGAAAACTGTTAACTAAATATGGGACAATATAAGAAAACAAAAGCTTTATACCTGAAAAAGAAAAAACGTCTCCAACAGCATTGTGGCTAAATAAAATACATCTCGTAAATCTGTTTAGGTTTTTAGTAGAAACCCTAGATCTGGCTTTTGGCATTTAATTTCTAGAATTCAGTGAGGTCGTTGTGGTTCTGTACCCAGCCTTAATCTAGTTTTAAATAAAACTTGATGCAGTATAATTTTAAAGCCGAATACGGAAAAATGCAAATACTTAATGTGATACAAAATGGCAAAGTATAAAGTTATTTATCGTAAATTACTGTGCGACTGTAAAGTTGGGCGTTTGTTAGTATATAAAGTTGCGCCACTGTAAAAGCACCCAAACAGATGAAGCTCTCAGGTTACATAACGTAGTTAGTGCGGAAGTTTGTTCGGTTTCGATGTTTCCCGTAGCTGTGTAGGTGTAGTGGTAATAAATTATAAAATGTTTTAAATATCATATAGTAGAAAATACATTAAATAAATGCGTAAAGTTAAGCAACATCGGCCACAGTGGAAAGTTGAATGGGTGACCGGCAGTAGCAAACATTTCGTGCACTTTTCATCGTTCGGAGAAAACGTTAAGCCGACCTGGTTGTTATTATCGGAATATAGCCACTAACTGTCGTTAGAGATCTTATGATTTTAAATCATCTGATACGGTTTCGCTGTAGCCCTCCACCGACACGCATTGGAACAACGTGGTAAAGTACGCTCCAATCCTCCCCCAGTTGTGGAGTTGTTATTTTATGTTGCTCTGCCTCCCTTATTTCTCGCTGCTGCAGCGTATTATGTATTATTCTGTTGCCTTAGCATTATATCAAAAAATTACTTACATATTTTTGCGGATCGTGACATCATAAAAACCTTTTATTTCAATCTTATATCTTATTAAATACAGCATTCTAGAAATTACAACATTGCACGCTATAAAATTAAAATAACGTGCAATGAAGTTATTATGCAAAATTATGGGTGTAGGTATATCTCAGGGGTATTTACCTGAATGGCTTTTACTCAGATACACGATACATACTCATGATTATACCTTCAATAAAATGCGTCAATTAGCGTCGGATAAAGTCTGAAGATATATAAATCATAGTGTATTATGTCCTAAATCAATCATATTTTACTTAAGTATACATAATATAATCAGTGTACATCAATATATTTATTTATTTAACATTACCCTAAATACATTATTTATGCCTTTTTGACTACAGTACCAACTGCAAATAACACAACACACGTTTAATAAACAGCTCCAAATATTTTTATAAATAACTTAATTTAGGAATAAACACGTTTCCGTCTGAATATTTCGATCCAATTCGTCTGGTCAAGAAATCAGTATTCAGCTGTGACTCTGCAATAAATTAAAAGCCGCGCCGACGAGTGATGTCGGCGTCCGGGAAAAAATTAAATTCCTGCGGCCCACCGGGCACACGCCGCGTGCTCACGTGCGCTTGTCATTCTCTCACAACTTCACGCGGTCTGAGGAAGGGTTTTTAAGGTAGAACTCTACGTGCTTCTATTTCTTCACTTCTATTTCTACTTTTAAATACTTATTGGTTTTTACATTTAGAACATTTTAATTGGCATTGTTATTTAATAATTAATTTCCGTGGTGTTAAAGTTTGCAAAGAATGTGATCCTTCGTTTAGAATTTAGATGATGCCAATTTCTGTGGAGAAAACGTTTTGATAAGCAAATAGTTTTGATGTAGCACTAGCGACTTCGCTAACAATTATACATATCTTTCACTTAACAGATCGGGGTACGGGCACAGGGTTACGACTCACAAATTGCGAGTTTATTAACCTCATACTATTTTGTGAATTATGCATAGCAGTTACAATTAATTTTGAATACATGTATGACTGGTTATCAGTAGTGTTTTAATTCACCGTAGTACCGTGCCTCATATTCATGACATTGAGTCATTTATAGAGCATTATTCTCCTATATTATAATAACTAGCTGAACCCCGCGGTTTCACTCGCGTTTAAAAAGTCAAAAAGAATACATATTTAAACGTGAAAGTCATCCCACTGTCCCGCGACGGCGTGCGCATGCGCGTGGAGCGCGCGCTAATGGACTTTTCAAAAATTAAAGTAGCCTATGTTAC
>DWLZ01000132.1:0-13251 GCA_018251995.1 Urbanus velinus | reverse complement strand
ATAACATATAGATTACAATTTATAAACATAATTATTGTGTCATCTGGCTGTAGGAACAATATTGATAAGTATTAAGTCACAAAAATTTTCGTCTATACTTACTATAATCTATGGAAGTTACATAAGTGACCTAATTGTATTATATTAATAATCAAAACTGTTCATACATTAGTTGTGTTACTATGGTCGGGTACTCAGGGCTTCCTTTATTATATAGTTTGGGCCCGAGGGCATTCAAAACAGCCCTTCTATGGAAACGACATAAAACAAGACCGCTCCAGCCATATTGGACGGAACAACATAAAGATCCTAACATATTTTCATTACAGCCGTAAAGGTATTTTGGCTTAGACCCTTAGGATTTACAACATGTTATGAAGTATAATTTGCCAATTCCTGTGGGGAAAAACTTTTAAATTAAAATTGGTCGGGAAATGAGGATAGAATTATTAAAATAACAGCCGTTTATAAACTCACACTGGTATACATGGTATACAATTAATGATGCGAATTAATTCAGTAAACATTGTTCAACCAATATATTTATGTTATAGTCCAACGTTTTCTTACCTATTAACAAGTTTTTAATATATGGGTGTAACTCTTTTATGTACTATTGCTGGACAATGATCTCTCCTTATTTGAGAGGTCTGTAGCGTACTACTTAATAGGTGTAATATAGCGGGAATGGAAATGGCGAAACTATGTCGGATGTTTCCAAACCCCAAACAGCCTCTGTAGCTTAGCGATTGCTGTTATACGATGACAATCAGGAACGAAGACTTGACATGTAGTAAGGAAGCCCTCTTTATATTTCCACTAGTGGTCACTCGTCGTTACTTAACTAATGGTCCGTAATTATTACCACTACACTATTACTTCTTCCGAAACATACCTTTAGGCGTATTTCGAAACGTGTGGTGTGCATCAGACAGACGAACGCACACACAAGATGAAGTGTCGAGGGTCCCGTGTTTAACTAGGGAAGCCTAAAAATCAATTAGTGTACTTGGCCTGACGCCAATCGTCCGAGAATTGAACACAAACATTCAACATTCAACGGAATACAGACTTTAATCTCGTAAAAGGAATTCGTATGGAAATTGTTAATTTATGTTCATTTCGGTCACGTAATGAATACAGAAACGATAATGAAGTTTCTGCTTCCGGGTTTCAATACGTGACTCGTAAATTTTGTGAAAATAGACTTCGGAAATTTTATGACTTAGCTTTGTAATTAACAGATTTTTTAAATAAATATCTCATCATTATTAGCTGTCAGAAGTACGTTTAAGAAGGCGGTGGTGGTAACCGCCTTGGTGGAATTTCTGTGACCTATTAAATTAAGAATTATTTCTAGCTTGAAGCCTATCCGTTACGGTGGATGGAAGTGGATATCAGATGACTTTCTTATCGTAAGTTACCATCTTAGTTCTCAGAAGTTTGTGTCCATTGCCATAAGATAGGCGGCACGTACACATCAATATTATAAAAAAAATTAATACACACAAGATTCTAATTAAATTTTGATAAAATTTACACAAATAAAATAAAACAATAAAAAAAAGCTTTTTATTTCTGGCACCAAAATGAAATCAAATAGCAAACATACAACAAGTTTTATTATATAATTTTAGGATATTATTATTACGAAGAATAAGGTTAGTTATATTTTTTAATTACATACCAATTAATCTAGTAGGTAAATACATGTGTTTACTTAGTCAATATTAGCTTTAATTGACAATATATTTTATTATAGTAATTATTAAAGACATTAAATTATTATATTTAAGTCTTTGTTTTAATCTGTACATGTAAATTTATAAGCTTGCAAGAACCCCTCTTAGGTAAAGGCCTCCTTCATCGACAGCCATTCGTAATTATATGTATAGTGGTATTACTATACAAAGTATCGCTCCAGGATGCTCTTTAAACCAAAATTAATCTGGAGAAATACAAATAGATGGCAGCCCTAGCGATGACGCATCCTGACATCAGCCCTAATTGTTCAATTGTTGTTATCTTTCACGACCAAGTGGGTGGCTAACATTAGCTCACGACGTAACGACAGTGATATAAATAGTATTCACAGTCATCCCAGTAATCAGTCATTTAAAGCAGTTATTTGATGACATTCATGATTACGTAAATAAAAATAAACGTAAATGTACCCCATATTTGCGTAGGTTTTTATACGGGTGATCAAATGACACTAAAATATTACATTTTTTTGAAGTGGAATTTGATCACCCAGGTGATCTTGCCTCATGTGATCATATTCCACTTTTTAGTGGTGATCAAAGTAGAATAGACCAAATTAATTACATAAATTAAAACAAATATAGTCGTATATTCAAATTAGAGATTTTACTCTACGACAATATTATTACTTAGATTTTTCTATAAATATAAGCAGAAACAAACTCTATATAATAACTGCCTCTTTTCTTGCAAAATTTGTATATTTTTTATTAAACCATCTCTTTGTCTATTTTCGTAAAATTACTTTGGATTTTACTAACTACTAACAAACAAAGAGTTAACGCTATTTCGATATAATTATGTATGTCTGTTTATGACTTATTTTTACAATTAGTAACAACGAATTTATAATTTTAACACCTCCTATTAAGTTTGTTAACCAAAGTGATATATAAATACAGTCACGGATATAAAACAACTTAATTTTGTTATCAAGTGATAAACGTCATTATTCAAGATAAAAAATGAAATGAAACATCTGTTTTGTTAAATAATTATCGTTAGTGCTTTTAATAGTGTAATTAAACAAATATTCCATTATATTTGACAACAATAACAGTTACTTTAGCCATATTACACATTTTATCGCCAATAATATAACCGATCAGATGAATTTATTACGATCAAAATGTATAAATTAAACACCGTTGAACGTCTCATTACCGATAAAATATTTGCGATTTGTTGAAAACTAATATCGTCTCATTAAAACCGACAATTTGCTCGCGCCTCCCTGTAGGGGGTATCTTAGGTGTCACACCGGTGTGTAATCGTTCATTATCGATTTTATTAATACGTATTATGTATCACAATAACATGGTAGTCAGGTCAAGTGTTAAATTAAATTTTAAATAACTTCGTCTACATTATAATTAAAATGGTATCGTATATACGCTTTAACTGTGATCTGTGAGGTGAGTAGATAATTTAATAACCTTAGTAACAAATTTCGCGGTCTTAAATTATGTGGTTTAGTTAGTTGACTTAACCATAATTAAGAGTAGGTAAAGATACTGAAGTATGTACATGGAGGTACTCGTTTTTACTTGAGAGCTTCGTGAATGTAGAGTCATCCTGTCACAAACCAAGCAAACAAGAGGATATTGATACAAATGGTACGTAAGAGTGAACTAGGGTAGGATTATTTTTATATTTTCGAAGTAGCAAACGAGCATGTAGACCATCTGATGGTAAGTGACCACTGCCGCCCATGCACATCTGTAATCAACCTCAGGTAAGATCAAGATCCTACCTGAGGTTGATCACAGATGCCTTGCTACCCCTGAGGTATGAGCTGAAACGCCTCGGATAAGTCTCCCTTACCACACACTTCAGACCAGAACATAGCAGTGTTTAACATTGCTGTTATAAGGCAGAAATAGGCGTGGCGGTGGTGCCCCCGGAGTCAAACTACATAGAGTTCTACCACCTTTAAATTAAATACAACAAGTCTCCGAGAAAATTCATCATAAAAAGTATAAAAACCATTTCCATAAGACCAAATAATTTCCCCCAATAGAAAACGAACCTAAATACCTAAGAGACATTATTATATCAAACTCTTGCCACAATGTCACCAATTAATAACAAGTACATCACAAAGATAAGAAAACAATGCTAAGATTATGTATTACTAGAAAACTAGAAAGTAAACTAGAAAATCAATGAATTTCCTAAGAAATTGTTATCTTCTTTGTGCTGTTACTTCGGTGTAACATCTAAGTTCAGTGATGTACCTTTGCAGCGGTCTTCGTAATGAGGGAACGGAATTTACGAGGCCAAAAGCATGTCTAGTTTCAACCTAGCCTACGCCTAGCCAGTGTTTTAGATGGATCTAAGTTTTGTAGAGTAAATAAGGTTAACGCGGCTGCCTGCATATAATATATATGTCTGCTATATTTTTGTATACTTTGAATCCCCCTTTAGTCGCCTCTTACGACAGGCAGGAGATACCTATTCTGGTCCCGAAACTACAGGGACATTATAATATTAACCCACAACCTCGGTAAGTCGTTATTAAAAATCCATATTCTATGTTATATAGGTATAAAACAGTTTAAGTACGTACTTAGGTGCGTTACAATCTATACAGATAAATAAAATTGAAGTGTTTGTTTGTGATTTCAAAATAACATTTTTTTACTTAATGCATATGAAAGTATACACGATACCTATAACGAAATTGCATTTTTTTTTTGTCTTTCTGTCTGTCTGTCTGTCTGTCTGTCTGTCCGTCTGTCTGTTTGGCTGAGGTAATCTTCTAAACGGCTGGACCAATTTTGACGGGACGTTCACTGGAAGATAGCTAAAGGTCTAAGGCGTAACATAGGCTTACCCATCCATTATACGACCGTGCCCGGCTTAACTAATTTTTACAGAGCTATACAGATCGCAGATCATAGGCACTTTTAATGTTTTACAAAGTAGGTTTCGTTTTTGTAATGAAATTTTGAGTTAAAAATTTCTAAAATGGAAGATACTTAACTAATTTTTGCAGAGCTAAACAGATCGCAGATCATAGGCACTTAATATTTCACAAAGTAGGTTACGTGTTTGTAATGAAATTTTGAGTTTTTAAAATTTTTTAAATCGAAGATGTTTCCCAAATGTTTCCCAAAGTAGGTTTCGTTTTTGGATTGAAATTTTATGTTTTTAAATTTTTTTAAATCGAAGATACACAGATAGAATTCGGAGCCGAAACTCAAAACTCATGTATGACTAAGATATCGGAATGTTAAGTGGTAAAATACACACGTGCAATATCATAGATTTTGCATCTAGCTGGCACTGAGGAAAGATACGTTGCAGATGTAATCTCGAGTGTGGGTACTTCAGGGTAAGGAGCGATGCAGGCGCCACTTGGTGACGTCAGTACGGTTGCCGATGTCTTGTAATATTTGAAATTATAGATTTAATGTATTAATTAGTGGTGTATATAGGATTTTCCTTTGGAAGGGGCTTGATTCAGAAGGTAGACTTTATGAAGGCTTTTGTTGCGCGTGTAACGAGCAGTGAAAGCCTAAAGCGAGCAGTGATAGCCTAATCACAATCGAGGGGTCCGAAGTTCAAATCCCGGGCACCTCTGATTTATGTGCGTATTAAAATTTAATTATCATTTGCTTTACGGTTAAGGAAAACATCGTTAGGAAACCTGCACATCTGAGAGTTCTTTAAAAAAATGTTCTCAAAGGTCTACCAAGTCGCACTTGGCCACCGCGGTGGGTTAAGGCCTAAAATCCCTCTCACTAAGAGGAGACCCGTGCCCAGCAGAGGGGACAATAATGGGTTGATGATGATAATAAATACTCCGCCTAATAAATAAAATTTAAAAAGCCTCAATCAAAATTGCCCTCGAAGCTCGTGTCATTTTATTTTAGCACATTTTATTTTAGTAAATATTTCGCATTTATATTATACACACATTACACGCTCACAATTTTGTCTTTTGTAGTTTAAAAAAAACATTTATTTTTGTTTTTGCTCATAATTATGTTTAAAAAAGAAAACATTTCATTTAGTAAATTTCGTTGCCAAGTTAGATCGCGTTTTGCATCATGCATTGTGCATGGAAGGAACATGGGATGAATGGTGCGTACAGGGCTTAAGCCGGACCCTTGATATACCCCAGACTGCTGTATGTTAAGTGAATGAATGTTACGATCTAGCGGTGTGCGAATGTGAATGATTGAATGACGGCCTTGAAATCATTCACCTATGTATTATAGTCACTATCATTTCTTGATATTTTTATTTTTAAAGGACTGAGTGCAATAGTTTGGGGAATTTTTAATAAGCACATTTGTAAATTTACATAGATCATTATTATGTTTGCAGATCATTTATTATCGCACATCGCTACTTCGTTCTATAGACTGATATAATATTTTTATGTACTCTTGCGATTCGAATGTGTCTAGTATTTAGTCGGTGGTGAGCGGCGGTCGGTCGCGCGAGGGTCCGGGTTTGAAGGCTTCCTTGTATTATTCATTATTCGACGTGAATATTTACTTCCCACCGGTATTTTAATTGGTATTATGAGTCCCGAAATTTTATAGGCGCATTGTTACCCGGTACCGATCCGACTATAGTGTAGTTTTAGCTTTATTTATATCCACAGACATTGAACGTCCCGTGGCAGATATTTTTTTTTCTTTACATTTTGAAAGGTACGCCCCGTGTCTGCGTATTAGTGTTGGTACAATTAAATACCATTGTACAAAAGAATAATATTTTGTCTGTCACGGCACGTGTCTGCCACGTTCAATGTCTGTCGATGTAGACGGGGCTTTAGTCGTACGGCGGCTTACTCGGGTAGGGAGTCAGGAATGGTGTGAGCGCGGTCGATGATGTTAAAGATGTGCCATATTTTCTTAATGTAAATAATAAATTATTACATTTAACTTTACTTATGTGCATATTTATTTACGATTCTAATGTATATTATTATGGGTTATTGCAAGTGTAGCTTGTGTCGGAACCATCACAAAAACTTGTAATCGGCCGTTATTATTTGTGCATTTGCTTGTAGTTTTGTATTTCTTTCTGTAATATCATACACGTTATATTTCTGTTTAGTAGGTGAGGTTTCATTGTATTTAGAGCTCTTACGCACCATCCGTTTGCGGTACTCATTAACGTATTGAATTTGATGGTAGAAGTTAAATACATACATTTTTTGTCCAAGATGGTATGCAATTCGGATTGTGCGTGATGGGCTTAACCGCCCGTGTATTGTAGAGACGGGCGTTAGCTGATGTAGTGTAATTTAACATAAGGTTGAGATAATACAACTGTCGGCCAGAACAGATATTATTGTAAATAATCTTAATTTTGCCTATGTTTATGAGTATAATATATTATAGAACGCGTATGATATTTTACGTTTTAAACGTTGTTTACTTTTATAAAATAAATATTGCGCAATATGCCGATATAAAGCTATTAGTTAAGTTTAGATTATGTAAATTCGTGACTAGTTTTGTTTAATTACTAGGTAAACAGTTTTATAGTTACGTAATTAAGAAAGCTAGTCCAAATGTTTCGATGTGATGGAAACGAATGCCATGTAGCTAGACGCATGGTTTGATATTATATGTTCTGAGCCAGGTATATGCACAAGGTCGCGTATTTATCCCACCATTACGTCAACGGGATTGCCATCCCTAAAAATCTGTTTAAAATAATTGTAACGTAACTTTATAAGAAATATACATGCTTTAATGTTTATAAAACAGAACAATTAATAATTACCGAATATAGAATTGATAAATAGAAATGGAAAGATTTTTTTTAATTTCTGCGTGAGAATTTAATGTTGAAATCCAATAATAGTTACGATTTATTTTGCTGTTCATTTTAAATAAATTATAAATATCGTAACAGAGTTCAATATTCCCTGATTTTGACTGTTGCAAATAATGTGGCAATTCTAATCCCACCATTGAGACGTAAGTGGGATCTCTTGCGGGAAAAGGTGACCTTTTAGACCATGGCTAGATGTATGTCTGTCTTCGATAAGTTATATATACCTACTTTATTTTAATTGAATAAAGTATTTCGTAGTGGCGACATGGATTTCTAGCGTTTTCAAATATTTCGTGAGACATTGCCAAAAATTGTAAACTTTGTAAAATAAATTTTGTTTCTTGTTGTGGGTTCTAGTCCAACAAAATTGTGACTGTATTATAGTTATACTCACGTTATATTGGCTCTTATTATGTTTTTGTCGTAATGAGAATATTATTCGACTACTTATATTGATATTGATAATCAGGAGTAATCTTGATTTTAGTTGTATCGTATAATCTAACAATAGAGAGTAATTACCTATGGCTTGCAAATAACATAACTAATGGCCATAAAGGATTCTATGAACTTGCTTATATTTGCATTGTTTTTCATTTAATAGTTATTATTATACGTAATATCTCTGGGTCACTCCTCATAATGTACAAAACAATATTTAATTTGATTATCAATTGAACATATCAGTTTCGCAGTAATGGTAGCCTAAATTCCACAATTGTTGTTGATTGGTCGAAAACCAGTCGATAATATATTGTAGATCAATACAGTTTTAGTATGCAATAAATTACCGGTGAATTCTATAAATGTATTTTATTCTAATTCCTTTAGTACCCTTAATAATGTTTTAAATAATAATATAAAATCTATGTTAGTACGTGTCGTTTACAAATCCCGAAGCCATGAAGAGAAAGTTTCACTACGATGTCAATGTTCTACTACTAGATGGCGTTGGTAGCGTTTAAAATGGCACAGTGTCGTCGTTTTACAATATTACCAACATTTTTTTTGTGCCTAATTATAATTTTATATTGGGCTATACCATAGATTATAACATAACAATATTTATAATGAAGATTTCTTCAGCGCTTTCAAGGTATTCATCATAGCGTTGGCAACATCTTCAACTACTTTTAAAGTGCTGTTAACTCCCATGATCCCGATACGCAATGTCTTTCCCGCTGTGGGGCCACGGCCTCCTAATATTAGGATGTTGTAACTGGAAAGAAAATAAGTACTGTTTAAAAGAGGATTCATTTCGTTATAGATACGTTGAAAATGTCAAAATTAGGCTTATCAAAAATAAGTGTTAAGAATTTTTATTACAACTAAATACTTGCAACTAGATAATAACGTAAAAAGGTCAAAAAATAAGTACCTACAAAAGGTATTTGAATAGACCTAACTAAAAGCCTATGGGGTTAGGGAAATCACTAATAAAAGGCAAAGGAAGGTTAGGTATTACATAACCATACTTACTTATCTCTCATATACGCGACGAACTTGGGATACGCGTATTGCTTCGGCAGCACTATTGTCGTGACTGTTGCCAATCTGTCCTCTGGTTTAGGCACGAAGAATTCGAAACCATACTCCTTGAGTTTCTTATGAAGCCGTGCGGTCGACGCTGCGTGGCGAGCCCAAGATCTGGGCAGAGTTTCAGTGCACACTTCTTGGAGGCAGCAGCGAAGAGCCCAGAGAAGAGGAGGACTCATTGTATGATGGTAACTGAAATATAAGAAGTTGTTGAGTATTATTGTCTCTTTATCTTCATCGTTTCCTGGTATAAACCTGGCAATATTATTGGGATTGGTCTTAAGCAAAACAGGTCTGAAATTGAATGCGGACCTTAACGTCATCAAAGAAATAGTACAAAATATTTAAATGGACACAAGTTTAGGGTTAGTGTTGTAAATAGCACGTTTTTATTCTTAAGAAATTTGTTTTGGTAAAGATTTTTATAAATAAGTACAACTTAATATAGCGCTTCCTTAATATTAAACGATACTGCCAAAACAAAGTAAGAACACATCGCTATAAACGGAAATTGTTTGGAATTCTCTACGACAATAACCATTTTGTTTTGTTTTGTAAACGAATTTGTGTACTTACAAGAATTTTTTTCACTGTAATTATGACTTAGCACTATTTTTATATTTATCTTTTATATTTTAGGTATAAGTTCATGAGTCACAGGTGACTCATTTTTTTTGATACAATTTTGAAATTTATTTTTATTATGAGCAACCGCTGCATATCTTTCTCACTAATTTATTATTTACTGCGTTACGCGGAATTTCTTGAAGGCTGTGAGTACTGCGCAAAGAGGAAACTGAAGATCTTGGAGTCAGAGAGAGTGAAGGTCTTTGAGGCACGTTAGTTTCTGTTGTTGCTGGCCCAAGAAAATGTCGAACTAGTAGTTCTTGGACATGCAAAACAGATAATTTGGGACATTCTGATGCCAGCTCATTGTATATGTATCTAGCATTTATGACAGCAACTTTTAATAGAAGATCCACGGCAATTTTTTGTACCAAGTTAGGCTTTTCCGTAAAAGTAAATGAAATGATGCGAGTTGGTCTGAAATATCTATGCCTTTTTTTGCCAATTTTTTTTATCCCACGCCCATGAGTCATATGCGAGTGATAAAATAATTTGAAGTAAAGTGAATTAAAAACAAAAAATATATTCACTATACATATTTTTTAAGACAGTGTGAATGTTATTTTGGCTAACAAAAAAAAGAAAATATTGGATTTGGGGTAGTTGTAATTTTTTTTGTATGGGGACAGTTAAGTTGATACTTACGAACGTGTATTTCCATAACAGTTCCATTGTTGAGCTAACAGCTTAATATCGAAGTAGAATGGCGGCTCGTGTGTCCTGTTATTTATCTTTATTCTGTAACAAAAATTCGTTATCCTCAGTCAGAAAATAAGTGATTAAGCAAGAAATAAATCGGTCAAGACGTGACGCAATTACTAGTGGAGAGATTATGAGCAATAGAATGATTTATGGGAGCAATTACCAATTGTGTAAGTAACCTATTAATGTATGACCTGCATGGAGTTGTTACTATACCGGGTTCGATCTCTGACTAGATGATATGTAAATAATGTTTTTTTATATGATACAGAAAGCGGCCACTGCCGCATATGGACATCTGTAACCAACTTCAAATAAGATCAAGGTCCGATCTGAGGTTGACCACAGATGCGTAGCCACATCTGAGGACTGAGTTGGAACGCCTCAGATAAGTATGTCTCGTTTATCATATCCTTCAGACACACACACAGCAGTGCTTAACACTGCTGTTATAAGGCAGAAATAGGTGTGGCGACGGTGCCACGGGAGTCGAACTTCAGAGTTCTACAACCTTTTAAACTTTGGGTCTGGGTCTGACTTTGGGTCTGAATGTTTATATTCGTTTTTGTGTATCTTTAATGAAAAGGACCCAATTTGCACTTGGCCAGCGCGGTGGACTAAGGCATAAATCCCTCTCACTAAGAGGGGAGACCCGTGCCCAGCAGTGGGACAAAAATGGGTTGATGATGAAGATGATGATGATGAAAAGGATACTAACTCTCCTCTGGTGCTGAAGGCGATGGCTGATATACCAGCTGGTCCGCTAAGGGCCTTCTGGGTAGAAGAGTAAACTCCGTCCACTTTCCACTCGTCCATGTAGAATGGGACCCCTGCTAGCGATACCACTGTGTCCACTAGTAACAGTGTATCATATCTGGAAATCAGGTAACATTATTAAATTATTAAAGACAATTGTGTTATTATAGTGTTGTTTATCTGGTGACCTGTCTCAATTGTTGGAGAAGACCCGTTCCCAGCAGTGGGACATGAAAGGGTTGCGACATATCCGGTAGATCTACCACTTGGATTCAAGCCCTTCCTTTTCCTTAAAATTTAATTACTTGCATTTGAGTCTATCCATCACTCGTAGGCATACGGCACTTTGCAGAGTAATGTGATTACCAGACCAGCCAGATAGCTGGAAGCCAAGAGCTGGATTAGTCTCCTTGTAGGTAGACTGAAAACGTTGAATTTTAATTCTGATTTGTGTATTTTGTTGTGATTTCACAGGTTTTTTTTATTACACAAGTTTTGGGTCTCATGTAGATAGCTTGACACTAGTTATAACTGCCAAAGAATTTTATAAATATTGCATTTTTGACAGTATTTTTCGTCATTATATAAGAAAATCAAGTAATTCATTTATTTATTAAGTATCAAAAATCAGCAGGTTAAACATTGCGTATAGGAGACCTCTTAGGTTGATACGCAATTCTTAGCACTAGTATATTTAAATAAGAAGCTCTTCATTCATATAAAACCGACGGATACCAGAAACTATTACATTATATATTTTTGCCTAAGCGTGTACTTACTTGCGACAGAGGTCTCCAAGGCCCTCCAAGTTCTGTACGGTCCCGGTGGAGGAGTCGCCGTGAGTGATGAAGAGCGCCGTCGGTCGCAATCGTCTGAGTGCTGGCTCAATCTGCTCCAAGCTGAATGTTGCGTTCATTGGTGCTCTGATTTCCTCTACTTTTATTCCTGAAATTAAGTTTTTATCTAGATATAGTGTGTATAGATCTGTACACATGTTTGTACATTGTTGTCTATCTAACGATAATGTTCAATAAGTAATGGAGATAATTATGCAATAAATCCCAGGTGGGACAGAATTTATAATTGAGAACTGATTACAGTTGCATTAGTAACAAAGGCAAGTTACGGTTATATTAGTAACAAATACAATAAATACTAATCTCAAAAAATAATTAATAATATATACCTAGTATTATTCGAGCTCATTAGGTATAATGCTATCAAAAAGTAAGTAAATCAAATAGCTGGTTCATTTAGGTTCGATTTTTGAATGAAATCATCTATTTCTAGATTTTGTATTATCGAAGTAGCAAACGAGCACGCAGTTCACTTGATGGTAAGTGGCCACTGCCGCCCATGGATAGATATCCATGGGCGGCAGCATAGTCCATCTCTAAATTGAGATGTAATCAACTCCAAATAAGATCAAGGTTTTACCTGAGGTTAATCACAAATGCGTTGCTACCGCTGAGGCCTCCGCTGAAACGCCTCGGATAAGTATGTTTCCCATTTCACACCCTTCAGATCAGAACGAAACAGTGCTTAACACTGCTGTGTTCTGATGTGGCGCCGCCGGAGTCAAACTACATAGAGTTACCTTACAAAAATTTAGTAGAATACTTACAAATAAACATAACATACCGTGTCTCTTAGCAATGTTAGAAGCCCGTTCATCCCAAATTCCTCTGACAGCGACGAGGAGAGTTTCTCCTGGCGCGACGAGGTTGCTGATGACTGCCTCCATCCCTATGTGGCCAGACCCACTTAGTGCAAGGACCAAGTTACTACGGGTTTGAAACACGTATTGAAGGCCTTTGCGAATGTCATCAACCACCTGAAATGGATATAAAGGTGAAAAAAATCCAACGTAGGTCTACATACACTTGTCCCTGTAGTCCCGGAACCAGAATAGGGCTACGGTATTCCCTGCCTGTCGTAAGAGGCGACTAAAAGGGGGCTTCTTGGGTTGCGGGCGGCTCGAGTGGGAGCTTGAACCGCCCAGCCAGTGACCCCGGGAAGGACGGCGGTATGCACCAGATGGTGCGGCGAGCGTTGTGCTCG
>DWLZ01000131.1:0-13274 GCA_018251995.1 Urbanus velinus | reverse complement strand
TTTGTGGTGAGAATACGATTACTGATTTCTTTGTGTTATTTTGGCTACAGCGGTTTCCATACTAACCGGCTCATATGCCAATTCTATCATCTTTCTCTTTTCTGTGATTAATATTAACCATAGCCATAACATAGACTATAGATAAACTTTAAAAAAGTGAAAAAAATCAATAAAGTAATTAATACGATAATAATAATCAACAGATTGCATGACATGACACTTCTAACAATACTTTTATGAAATTGTACCCCAGGCACGCATACGCGATAGTTAGCGCAAACTGGTTTATTCACTGTACCTATTACACTACTACAAATGCAACGTCTCTAAAGTGATTTGACTATACTTACCTATTAAAAAATATTTTATAATATTTGTTTATTTATATCTTGTCCGTGCACTACTACAAATGCAAAAACATCTCTTATATGATCTTACTATGCTATAATTATTACTCAGTTACTCTGATAAATTTAATAAAAATGTGTCACCTAATTTAATTTATTTTTAATTTTAGGCTCGCTCCATTGCTAAACTGGTTGGCATCAGGGCAAAGAGATTGAAGGATGCTGCTGAAAATCCTGATGATGTCACTAAGGCCCCAACTGCTGTGAAAGAAGCTAAGGCTAAGAAGTGAAAAATAAAGTGATTTAAGATATTTATAATACTTTTATTAAATGCCTTTATCTATAATGCACTAGCTAATCCCTGCGTTGTAAGAAATAAAAACTTATACATATTTAAACACAACTGATACCTCACTCTAACGCGACGGTTGCTGTATGCACGTGAAACGTACGCTAATATTTTTTTCGCTACGTACGCTAATATTTGTTGAGGCTCTCTAAAATTTATTTTGATGAAGTTATACACAATAATAAAGAGTCCTCATGGGCGAAGGCCTAGAAGTCTAGAAAAAAAATCTTAAATAAATTTGGGTTACACGAAGTTCCTGTTTTAATCAATGAAATTGCCCAAACACTGAATGAGAGAAACAATTGGTATGCGAGTGAGTGAGAGTTGAGACGACTATCAGCTGAATTACTTTGAACCATAGATATAGGATTCTATTAACGTATGTAGATCGGCTATGTTAAACCATAGATACATACCGGTAATATGTATATCTATGGTTAAACGTCTAGCGAGACCAAAATCTGATTGTTTATGCGAGTGTGAGATGCCAATGTGTTCGTTACTAGTGTTAGTAAATTAAACTAAAAATGTATCGATATCGAACAAAATACCGACATAAATACCAAATATGATAAGATTTTTTACTCAGTGAATCAAAGAAAATATAATCGGTATAGATGTAGTAGGTGATAAATTTTTAGAGATAGGTATTCCATACTTAAAATCAAAATAAAATGAATAAAAACGTCATAAAACGCACAAATTTAATAACACGCGCGAAACATTACTGTAATAAAAAGAAATACTGAAATCAGATATGACATTGTATTACTTGCATGCAACCATTTTTTATGTACTTTTGCATTAAAAATATCGATAAAATTTTATCGACATGTCAATCCTTAGAACTTTAGGTTAGAAATTGCAGGAATTTTCGTATTTGTTAACATTTTTATTAGAGCCTCTATATATTCAGAGTATTTTTATGATAAAACTTGATCGTTTATCCCACCTTCTGATATGTAACACTTTTGTAATCATTCTCAAATATTGCAGTTAAACAGTTATTACTAGCAGCTAAATGATAATGAATTGTCATTCCTTTGTTCATTCTTTCATACAATTGTCATTCAGTGAATGTAATTTATATATTTGCAGCGCACAGCTTATATTGTAAGCTTAATTAAGAAATATTTCTAAAGTTATCTTCTGAGGGGAAATAGAAGATGCAATAGTCAAATCCGCTCAGCCATTCAAATATACAAACATAGACAAATATACACGGAATAGAGGTACTGAGGAAATTAGACTTTTGCTTGGTCAGTTTGGTTGACTATTCTATGGATTCTGTCAATGGACCCTAAAATTAGGTTAGGTTAGGTTATATATTGTGCAATATTTATTTTTTTATTTATATACCTTCAAAGGACTCCACGGGCCCCGCCAAGCTCTTTAAACAGTTCGCCAGGGAGTTTAGCGACGTGGGCAGCAGTTCGCAAAGCGTCGCGAAGTGGTCGTATCTACGGACAAACAAACATTCATTTATTACTAGTTTTCGCCGCAACAGCATTTGCTTCTTGGACTATTAGGTTTGCATTCAATAGAGTCTGTGATTTAGTTTGGATGTCTTTTATATTAGATTCATACATAATCAAACCAAATGTTTTAGTGTTTGTACGAAGCAGTATGATAAATTAGTTACAGCCTGTTCGCATTTCATCCAATTGATTCATAAGTATTTCTACTGAAACACTCAAAATTATAAGACATTAAAAAATCAAAATCGATGATTTTATTCAAATTTGAATTTATCATACCATGAAAATACCTAGAAGACTAAGGTCTCACCTTATTTCACTATATAGAACTAGCAATGGATAATAGATTTATGAAATAAAATTGGTTGCTAGCTATACAATAGAAATATTTCGAGACCCACCTGGACCAGCCAGTAAGAATGATCCCAACGAAGTTGATGTCAGAAGACACTTTAGCCATCTCGGCGATCCAAGCTTCGTGGTTGCTGACATAACGCTTCACCGGGGCCACCAACTGCAAAATAAACGTAATATACAACATCAAAATACAATGACATGTAAAATCAAAACGTTTCAGCAATTCGTCAAGAGATGGCGACACTAATACTTCTGAATCACACAATCGAGGTTTCCTTAAGGTTTTGAATGTCTACTAGCACTCAATTGAGACTGTCAAAGCACGACCGCTGCTTAGGTTGACTTGACGGTTAGATCTCTCTTCAAAAATAAAAGAGAGAATGTTATCAATCTCAATTTTATAAAAGATTTTTAATGCCTCTTCATTATCTATTTGTGAGATCATCTTTCATAATGCCTTAACCAAGGAGAGTAAGTATATAGGATGATTGTACTAACCGCACAACTCCCATTTGCCCCCTTGTAGGAGGATCCCGCCCACACAGTAGGGAAGAATCTCTTGTACATCTCCCACATGCCCTTGCCAAATGAGAAGTTCTCTTTCTCCTCGTAGTTCCACACCACTGGCTGGACGTACTGTTTCAGATTGAATTCTGAAACAGATAATATGTAAAGGTAAAATAGATTTGTTGTGCAACCGAGTATAAAGCTTACTTGTAGTGTTACAAAATAAAACTATATGTTACTGTTATTTACAATACAGTCTGTATTGATGGCAATATTACATAGCAAGATATTCAACATGAAAGAAAGAGACAACTGGAAATGGAAAGAAATAACGGGCAACAAATAAAAAATAGGGTTTCTAATTGTTAGAATACAGTTAGATACTGATCTCTATATGTTTGTTTGGCTACAGCAGTTCCCAAAGTAATCGGCTTCTATGCCACTTCCTGTTGTCTCCTTCGGTAATTAAATTCAACAAAATTCAATATTTTAGGCGGTTTAAGAGCCTAATAACATACTAGTGCAATTTATCGAGGATTATTATTAGATAGTCCACTTTTTTGCAGATAACTTTATTCAAGTTCCTTTTTTAATTTTCAAAACACTATATTTACAAAAAGACAAATGTATAAAAAATAATATCTCAGTGGCCTATGAGGTACCTGAACACATATTTAACAACATCACAAACCTTCCAGAACATCAGGTGTCATAGGACGCAGCATGTCGTCCCACATCAGAACTGTTATTCCCGGGCGCTGTTCCTTTATAAATATGGCCAAGTCTCGTATGTGGTCCAGGTACAGACGCCAGACGTCCTGAGGGCTAACACACACCTTGTTCTTGCAGTAATCACACACTCCCATATGCCACACCTAAAACGTAACAGGTTAATAGGTCATTTGCAAGTAGAATAGATAGTAGGAATAAATTAAATCCAAATGATCCATGCACCTTTCAATATTAGAGGGATACTTTCTAAAAAAAAGGGAAGTGAAAAGTAACCAAACTTTATCTGTAACCCCAATTGACAAGAAACCCAGATTTAGTTGCAAGAAAAATACACATAATATTAAAACAAATTACCAAACAATGTTTAGAAAAAGCATTTATACAATTACTTCAATTCAGATATTTTATCTATCTGAGACTTACTTACAGTTCCTCCAAATTTACTAATTTCTACGAGACAGTTGGAGTATGTACAGTATACTTAATAGAACAATATCTATAGGTGTGTATGTAGGACGATAAGTGTTATAGTGTCAAATATTGTAGATCGAAGATAAAATAATAAATTACAAAGTCCAACCTTACCTCATCAGCTCCAATATGGAAATATGCAGCGTCAGGTTGTGCGGACAACACTTGCAATATCATCTCCTTCACCAGCTTCCTCGCTTCAGGGTTCATGGGGCAGATCACCGCCGGAGACCGGTGGTACTCGCGCAGGTGCTCGTGGCATGGGTGTTTCAGCACAAACTCCATGTGACCAATGGTTTGGACCAGTTGGATCTGAAAATATAGGTAATCATGACATTTTTATGTAAGTTACTTTCTGTTTTTGCATATATATTGACATTAATAGGTTTATCCTTTCAAGGGTCACTTGTCAAAATATAGTAGTAAAATCGTCCAAAATCCACATGAATCTGGGTGCTTGATCCTTGGAGTGATATTCGAATTATTTTAATAGTTGATTCACATTTATAATAACATATTTTTCACCTAAATAGTCTCTGTGTCTAAAGAAATCTAATTATTGTAGATTAGTAGAACTAATTATTGTTCAACTCTGGTGCAAACACCTCACTAATTTCAGGTATATAACAGCAGTATCAAATTAAAAGGGTATATATTGTAAATAGTTTACAACAAGCAATAAGTATGTACTTAAAGTACTTACACAGGCTACAAGAATATACAGGCTTTTTACATACGAATGTTTCTTCATGTATGATACCATGATGGTTTCGTTGATTACCATGGTATTATTGTGATCAAGTAAGATCTCAAAGCTAGTAGACACATCATTGCAACCCATTATTGTCCCACTGCTCGCCACGGGTCTCCTCTCAGTGAGAGGGATTTTAGGCCTCAGTCCACCACGCTGACCAAATTTTTTTTATAATTATACCTGATGATATCATAGGGCAGACAGGCCAAGATTGTGAGGACAAGTTTCAACCATTAGACCATTAGTAGACACATAGTATAATTTATTTTATAATGTACATTTGCAAAATAAAACAATTATGTAAAAACCACTAACCACTTCCAACCCCAGCGCCTTACAGATCTCCAAGATTTGCTGCACATCCGCATCACTGTACAGGCCATCACCTCCAGTGTTGTTCACACTGCCAAGATGTGCCAGGTTCGCGGAGTAAGGGAAGGTGTCCTCCCATTCCAGGAGAATCCCAGTAGCACCCCATGCCTTTATGCTGTGGAGTACCTGCAACAGTGTAGGTAGATTTCCTTAGAAATACTACCTGTTCAGACATTGTTGAATTTCCACTACTGCTACTACTACATGTTTGATGTAAATATTTACATTAACTCTAAGGCACAGCCATTCCCAACGAGTGCTCCGCAAAGCCTTTACGGGAGCTCCGCTATACTCCTAGATTATTTTTCTTTTATTACAGTATACATTTACATTGTAACATGATTACCCATTATAAAAAGAATGCATGAACTTTTTCGTTTATTTTGGGGCTCCATCAAAAATTTCGCTTTTCAAATGGGCTCTGCCACCAAAAAAGTTTGAGAACCACTGTTCTAAGGTATTGGGTATCAATTACATACAATTAGTGATGAAATAAAGTAACTCAATAATTATTTTGGTTAATATATTATGTAAATTCATTGTGTTTATGTTTAGAAGGCGGTAAAACACTTCTTTGGTTTGTCTCCGGAGGCATCAACGCCACCCATATTTACCTAATAACAGTGTTATGCTCTCCTCTGCTCTGATTGGAAAGTATGGTAAAGGAGGAGATACTTATCAGAGGCATTTGAAGTTAGACCTCAGGAATAGCAACACATTAGTAGCAAACCCAGGTAAGACTTTTATCATCTGGAATTTATTACAGATATCTACGGGTAGCAGAGACAATTTACCATACGATGGGTGGCACACTTATTAGCAACTTGGACATGATTTCTTCTGATAAAGTCTATAATAAAGAAGCTACATTACAAAAGATCCATTATTCCAATTCATGGTGGAAGGATTTAGTACTTATAATAAAATGTTCCAGATTCAAATAAAAATCCTTTCGACTCAGTGGTAAGTTAATGAGTGAGTTCTATGAAGAAGTAAGTTAAATATTTTGATATATGCTTTTTTAAATAATATTTGTGAAGTATTTTTAATTTATGAATGTTAGATTTCTGTTTTCTATTGGACATTTATGCAACAAAGGTCCATAGATAAACGTAAGCCTATTGTGAAATAAAAAAATAAAAAAAGATAAAATAAAAGTCTGTCTAAACACAGGTGGCAATGAACACCCAAATATAGTAAATGTCAGTTTATTCTGATATAGAACTAAAACAAGAACTGTTTGTGTAGTTTTTTTTTATGATGGTTGTAGCAAACGAGCATGCAACCCACCTGAAGGTAAGTGGCCACTACCGCCCATGG
This sequence comes from Urbanus velinus, assembly GCA_018251995.1. Classification (NCBI taxonomy): domain Eukaryota; kingdom Metazoa; phylum Arthropoda; class Insecta; order Lepidoptera; family Hesperiidae; genus Urbanus; species Urbanus velinus. The sequence goes on along the minus strand of DWLZ01000131.1, from coordinate 6,587 downwards.
ACATCTATAATCAATCCTAGAAAAGATGACACTCCTAGCTGAGGTCGGCCACAGACGTGTTGCTACCCCTCAGGACTAAGTTTGTAAGCCTCGGATAAGTATGTCTCCCTAACCACACCTTTCAAACCAGAACACAGAAGCGTTACAGTGTTGTTATAAGGCAGAAATAGGTGTGGCGGTGGAGCCACTGGAGCCAAACCACAAAAGGTTCTACCACCTTCAAAGTTATTTTGTATTGTGTGTTAAACAGATCACCGCTCCGCCACGAGGGTCGTCGAGAAGCACACAGATGCTTTTCGACAACCCTCGTGGCGGAGCAGTTACCATACCGGTCTGACACATAGTGAGTCCCGGATTCAATTCCCGGCCAGACAGATATCTGAATGATGAGTTCAGATTTCTGTTCTAGGTCTGGGTGTTTGTGTATTCGTCTTTGTATGTCCATGGCACCCAAGACACAGGAGAAAATCCTACTGTGAGGCTATGTGTGTAGAAAGCGTCTTCTTGTGATACATGGACACCTAGTGTGAAATTCAGACTACTTTAGTATGACTGTGAGTGTAGAAAGCCTTTTCATATGCCCGAAATTAAAATTGGGGAAAAGGGTGCGGCAACATCACAAACTTCAAAACATCCCATCTCACATTGATTTTGTAGGGGTCCATTATTAGCAATCAAACAAAATTATTTTTAGATTTTCATTGATAGCAATATTTTAAATGGATGTATTCATATAAAAATATTATTTACAAAGGACTGAACATAAGATAATGCATGTGCTCCATGTTGTATTGTCGCCTAACATCAGAATTCATAGTTGATACATAATTTCAAATTCTTATCTAAAATAATGTTTTATATGACCCGGCCGGGTAAATAACCCGAAGCCCTATAAATATTACACCGGCATCAAGTTGCACGCGTTATCAATAAATATTGCTTGGTAAATGTTAAACAAATTGAATACCTGTTCGAAGTAGTGTAGATTTGGAGGTGCGCCCTTTAAATCGAAATGCACTATTCTGAAAAAATCAATAACTTCACTCATACTTTGTTACGAGAAGTAGAACGAAAAATTATATTTCATCACATCCAACATACCTATGCATGGTTTTAGAACACGCTCGCACACTTGATTTTATTTATTACGAGCGAAAACTAAGCGATCAGTTGAATAATTCGTTTTACAAAGCAACACTGAAGTCAGTGAACTGAATTAACCAGACTGTCTATGTCTTCACTGATAATGATAGAAATGATAATGGAAATGATAAGCAATACCATAGATAAAATATGTTATAATACCGATTATACTGGTACGTTCAAATATGCGGTTTTCGATACAAGCGAATAACTTGATGGATTTAATACATGTTCTATCAAAATGTGTCTATTTAGAAACGTAACTAAAACTTAAGCAATTTACATGATAAAAAACATCTGAATTACCGGAACCAAGATACACAAAATATTAATCAATATGTATTAAATGCAAAACGATAGTCCAGACGGTAGGTACTGAACGTGTCCACAGGTAACCACAGAGTATATCATCAAATGACAGACTATTAATCATTCTAAAATCGTAAGTGGTAAAAACGTATATCAACGAAATTTATTTGAAAACAGCTTTTGAGCAATATAATTATAATTATCGACTGGTTGCTCGTTGATCGTTGCTGGTTTGATCGTTGGCAATTTAATTGCAAATCCAGATCAGCCTGTGTGGAGGAATCTTAATATGCCCATCAAATCGAGAAGTGTAAACGCCCCTTTAAATTCAAATGCTGCCATGAAAATGCTACCAATATAAAAAAAAAAGATACCATTTTAAGAATGAAAGAAAAAGGCAACAGAAAGTGGTACGTTGGCGAAATGAGGAGACTACCCGTATGATAAGCTTAGCGTACTTAACGTTAGTGCTTGCCAGTCACTGAGACACGTGAATTTAGTTTTGCGGGTTGTAATTTTTTTGTAAAACTTCATAAACGTCCTTCATTCATTGTTCACAACAGAAATCCAAAAAAATGCAGGATTTTTTAGTGGTAAGAGTACGATTAAGTACTGATTTCTATGTGTTTGTTTAGCGACAGCGGTATCCATATTAATTGATTCTTAGTGGTAAGACTAAGAATAAAATAAGTTCATGATTTCTGTGTATACTTGTTTCACGACAGCGGTTTCCATACTAATCGGCTCCTTTGCCACTTGGCCTTCTTTCTGTATTCCGTGATTTTAATAATTTTACTTCATGTGCAATGACTCTATTTATTACTCGTCCCATTACTTTTAATTTTAATTAAATCAATTTACTATCAACTTACTAGTTACAAGAGTTCTCATTTCTTCACTTATTTCGCATCGTACATAGGACTGACAGATCCAAGATTTCCATTCGGATGGCATTTGACTTTGGCTTTCAGAGTTCATTGGAACTATAAAGTCTACGGCGCTTAAAGTTATACGATTTGCAGTTAAATAGTGCTACGTATTATGATGTACTAGGTACTTAATTAAAATGAAATATCTTTCGGAATAGCAAACTTTAATATTAAATTTTAAAAGTAAAGTACATGATGCAATTTAAAAACTAAAGTAAGTAGATTCATCCAACTTAACGTCTAAAATACTTCAGAATTGTATAAAAATTGTTTCACGCAATCGTTAACGTTCACAACGGCAAGATAACAATGTCACGTTACAATCTCAAAATATTTTTACACGTCTATAATTATGTAAATAGATATAACATAATGTATATTTCAACATCCATGTTAAAGTTATGAACATATTAAAATTATGGAGACACTTATTAATTTTCGTTAACATACATTTTTTTACATCATTAGCAAAATATCTTGTACGTCCAGATTTTAATGTCGTAAAAAAACTACATTATGATTTTTAATGGACGCCAAATGGCGGGAAATACGGTATCTACGGATTTAGTCAATATTTTTACATTTTATCATAACTGACTGCAAATCTAAACGTAAATAATGTCTTTGATTACAGTGTAAAATGCCTAAAAAGTTTCAAAATAACATACATCGGCAGTGACTATATAAATAAGTTGAATATTGCAACTTATAAAACCAACACCAAAGGTTTCAATTAGCTTGAAACGATAACGCAAGTTAATATGCAGCTACTCAAGTAATGTTTTACAAACTACACACTAAATACATTTATCAATATGATGAAAAACTCGAGACTTTATAGCTACTTCTCATTTGTAAGTAACAAAATACCTTGTATGTATGCTGAATTCATCCAATCAAGGAAGTAATCAATGAAGGATAAAATAATTATGAATAAATATCGATTTTTGCAATACATTTATAAAAGTTAAGGATATAAGGATAATGGATTCTAAGCAGATTCTAAGTTATTCATAAATAACACCAATACACGAATGAATGTCAAAACGTCTTAATGGGAAACTCCCGGTTCTAAAAATTAATTATATTTATATTATTTTCCATCTTGTTCTAAAACTCACACTTTTAATCTTACAGTGGAAAATACTGTTTGCACACCACCACAATTATAAATAAAAACTGAGATTTACTCAATCTACTCAACAAAACGTAGCATTATGTTACGCTACGCCTATCAATAGTGTTGATAGGCAAGTTAATAAGGAAAATAAAAATATACCTATTCTTAACGCTATTAAACACAATGCACGTCTTAATTATAATTTAACCTTCAATAAAATATGCATGCCTTTATAATAACCTGCATTATTTGTATGCAGTAACTAAAATATTTAATCATAGCAATACTTTGCATTGCTCATTGTCACATTGTCGCACATATTAACAGATTTCAATTTAATTCGGGTACATCTTGAAATATAAGTATGTTTATGAGTAAAATTATATTATTCGTATGTTAGTTAGGTAGCAAAATTTACTAAATATTATCAGTCAAATCAACTTTCCAATACTTGTAAACTTACAACAAATCTAAGTTAGTTTTAATTTGAATTTATAGGTTTGTTAAATTCTTATTCTCATAGAAAATAGTCAAAAACTTATAATCCACCAAATATTTCCATTTCAAATTGCCAATTGATTTTAATGGGCAATAATAATTTTCACGCCCGGTTCTGGCTCAACAGCGACATCTTTGGCGAGCGGCGCGTTGCCAATGATGCGGAAGTTCTTAGTGTATGGTATAACAGCCACCAGTACTCCGGAGACGACCACCCAGATACCAGCGACGTAAAACGCTGCGTCCCAGTAACCAGTCTTGTCTTTGAGAGCACCTGGAAATAAAAAAATAACGTTAAGCCAAAATAATATCCAGGGCTGAAGAAAACAAGTATTTGAAATAAGTATAAATACAACACTGTATTTAGAAAGGTTTCTTTTGTAATTTCAAGGGTATTTAAGGTGGTTAAGTGTACGGGCGTAGATATAGCTTGCGGATTCCGAGAAGACAATCCTTACTGGTCAGCAATTTTGATGTTGTCACATCATGTTTTAGGTAAAAACGTATTTATTATTAACGTCCGTGATTCATCATATTATACTTTAATTACTATATGAAATACTTAGTAGGTATCTATAGAATAATGAGTTAGTCATTATAAACGAGTAGGTATAGGTCTATCTCTGTACCTACGCCCGTTTATAATAGTACTTTTGTACCTAATTGAAAAACATTTGCGAAACTGTTTTCCACATAAATGTAAATCAAGATAGTGTTGTTAGTTTACGAAGACATCCAATTTAACGATTTAATTTACGAGGCCCGTTAAAGTCTATTACGATTCCGGTTAACGATGTTAACGTGACTTAAAATAACACAATCCATTGTAAAGTCACGTCTAAGAAATCTAGAAACACTAGTTAGGTATATGTATTTAAAATTTGGTACCTATGGATGGCAGAAATATATGGCAGATTATAGTACAGTAGATTAATAAAAAGGCCGCGGTTCAACTCCAGCATCACCACTGCCACACTTATTTCTCTTATAAAAGCTGTGTTCAGCGCTGCTATGTTCTGTTTTGAAGGGTGAAGTGGAAGTGATAAGGGAGACATAGGTAGATACTAATTCGAGGCGTTCCAACTTAGTCCTCAGGGATAGCAACGCACCTGTGGTCGAACCCAGGTAGGGCTGTGATCATACGTGGGGTTGATTACAGATGTCCACCGGCGGCAGTGGCCATTTAACATCAGGTGAGCTGCATGCTCGTTTGCGACTTCATGTATGAAAAAACTTGTAGCTAAATAATACGTAGGTACCTAAGAATTTTCTCAAGCTGTTTGAAAACCGGTCGATTGGCCACACAAATCTAAAAAAAACTCACTACTGAGGTTTAACAATCTTACCAGCCATAGGCGGTCCGACAAGATGTCCAATCCCCTGGCTGAGGAGCACCAATCCATACGCCATCGTGAACCGTTCCAACGCGATGAGCTCCACCAATATGCTGGGCGTGTAGGAGTAGGAACTCGAGAACATCAGCCCAAATAACAAGGCATTCAGTGCCAGCACGTAGAAACTGTACGTCTCCTTCGCGTCCATTATGCGGATCAGGACTGGGAACATGACGATAGTAATGCCGCAAGCCACTAGGCATAAGCCGTATGTCTTCGTTATGTTAACCCATGGAAGATCACCCATCCAACCGAGACCCACCTGAAATATTAAATTGGAATATTAATAAATCTTTATTATTTGTTAGGTTCGTCAAACTCTTATGGATTGGTAAAGGTAAGTTTATGATCTTTTTAAATTCTATTGTAATTAAATTAGCTATCTGGAGCATCCAATAGTATCCTATTGATGTCTATTGTAGTGTTAATTTTATTAATAAAGATCGATAACAGTAACAGGTCAAGTCAATTTCACAACAGTTTAATTTAACATCTGTTATCAGAATCAGATAACAGATGAGTCAATATTTAACCTATCCAATTTCAGCTGAAATGTTGGTTTTCTTCGAAAATACCTTACGATTCAAAATTAAAAAGTACGATATAAGAGATAACACAGTTTTGTATGAAATCATGAACTATTTGCATTGAGAAATGACATAAGAACCTTGACATCAGAATCAGTTAGAGCATACAAAACGTGAATAAACAGAACTGTATAATTGTACAAATACAACGGCCGTAAAGATTAGATAGCTTTCACAATCTAGACGAAGTCATTACAGACTATTACTGTGCAAGTGCATACCTACGGAACGTGTAGGTACCTACGCTACCTACCATGTATCGTGTATGGTCCATGTTTAATGGAAATCATGAGTAACGTTACGTAGGATTGCAATCTAGGCATTTATCGTGTATAAATAACAATTTTTCCTGTTTTCCTGTTTTCAATAGTACAAAATGCACAAATCAATGCCATTTTGATAAACGATTTCGCGATAAATAAACACTATAGACCAGACACATATCGGAAACAAGCAATTATTAAAAGGTTATGGTCGTAATGTAAGTAAATAGCAGGGTTATTGTAAAACGGTATTTTATTGCAAGTATATGTTTATGAAAATGAATATAAAAATATAAAATTGCCTTAGTAACATACTTAGGTTTACAGGCAATAAATTCATTGTT
>DWLZ01000130.1:0-13277 GCA_018251995.1 Urbanus velinus | reverse complement strand
GCCATGGATAGAGAGAGGTTCAAGGAACTAACGGCCAACCTTCAGTAGTGAAGAGGCACAATAAGAAGAAGAATATTATAAAGCTAAAAGTTTGTGCGGATGGGTGGATGGATGTTTGTTATTCTATAACTTAAGAACGGCTTAATGGATATGGATGAAATTTGGTGCAGACATAGACATTAGTCTGGAATAGGCTACTTTTTATCCCGAGAAAATATGCAGTTCCCGTCGGATACATTTATTTTGTTTAATCGCCGTGTCAATTGCGCAACATGTTTATTTATTTACTTTTCAAAAGCTGGTGAAACCACGGGGATCATCTAGTCAAATATAAATCAAAACAAAATAGTGACTGTAATCTAATAAAGGAAAATGTTATTATTACTAATAATACCAATATGAACACAAAATCAATTAGCATAAAACCTTACTCAGGATATCCTGTGGATCAGTGGCATCATCCAACATCAGAAGGTGTGTGAACTGTTCCTCTTCAGCCACAAGCTCCAACTCTTCAATCAGGGCGGGGTGGTCCTTGAACCCATCCTTCCACACTTGGAACATCACCTCGATCATGTACTGCACTCTCTTGTCCAGCTGACCTTCATGCAAGATGTTTCTCAGCATCTCAAATATAGCATTAACTCCCTTTGATGACACCTCAGTGAGCTTTTGGCCACATTCCTTCAAGAACGCTATGGCCACTTCAACAGAATCATCTGTGGGTGATTCCACCAACAACGTTAACAGTTCTAACGCAAGGATTTCGTGTGCAACCCTCTGATTAACCAAGTGAGCTATAAAGGACGCTGAAGAAATGCACGTGGGCTTATCATTTCTTTTGAACCCTCTTTTGAATTGTATGACCAGTCGTTTTAACAGCAGCTCGCCTATATTGGGGAAGCGGGAATTGACTGCTGCTACCAGGGCAGCATAAACATTGGTGAAGGTGGGTGAAGCAGCTTGAGCCTGTATCACTGAACGGCAGAGCAAACCACGACCACGGACAATGTTTTCTTTTAACAGCTCCCTAATAATAATACCAATGTTGCCAACGTTAATTTTGTTAATGTGGCCGTGGATGGATTTCTTGAGCGCTTCCCAAGCTAACCTTTGGTATGCCACTGATGACTTATCTGTGATCTGAGCTTGCATCATCCTCAGTCGCGCGGGAGGTATGTAGGCACCACCCGTCCTGGTGTTGAGCATGTCGGTTTCTTTCGCCTTTCTCTCAGGGGCCTTTTTGATAGGTTCAGTGCGTGCGTCATCTCGCTTTTCCTGCTTCACGGGGCCGTTGGGAGACCTCGACCTGGAGTGCCGCCGCTTACGGCGTTCCCGGTCCCTCTCTCGGTCCTCGTATGACCGAGACCTGGAACGATGTCTCCTCGATCTTTTCTCCCTCCTACGATCGTCATTATCACTATGTTTATCCATCTTTCGCTTGCTATCCGTTTTACTATCCATGTTTAAATAAAGGCAACTAACGCTTTTCCTTCAATATGAGAAATTAAGAAATTCACAGTTCTGATGTCCGTATTAACTTAACTATATAGTAAAAATATAGAAATATAATTTACACAACACTTTATAGTTTTAAAAAACGTGATAAACACGCACTCACGACATATAAATAATGGGCAGCCATTTTATAAATGCCTGACATACAATGACAACTTCACGAAATGAAATGTCAACTGTTTGTCATCTATGCAATGTTGCCCGTTCACTTTATTAGACCGGTTTGACATTATTGATGCTATTTATCGCATCGCTATTTAGCATGCTAAATTATGGATATAATTATTTATCTTACTGAATTAACAATTCTACATATTTATAATAGTATACTAAACAGCGTCAATAATGTCGGACCAGCATAATATTCCGGCAAAGATTCCGGCGATGTCCATTAAAATCCATTGTAAAGATCCATTGATGAATCTTATAGGACTGTTTCGTCCACTTTAACCTTCTATCCAAGATTTTACGAAAAGTGGATTTTTTAGTACTAACGACTCTAGTCTAACGAGTGTCGTGACGATCTATAATACAATTTAACGGAGCAGTTGATAAGATTAGTAACACCTTATTTTGGAAGTTTTTAATAGTTTAATAGTTTTTAATAGGTTCAAAGTAGGCATTTTATATTCCGCGTGAAGGATTGTTTATTCTCCGTGAAGCATGGGGAATTCGAATTTAAGAAGGATAGTAGCACTGGGAATAAATCGTTTGTTAGCGCTTATTATTATATGTAGTTGATCCGATCGCTGACGGGTTTTTTTTCCAATGAATCAAAAGGATTTCTCTATCCGCATCGCTAGCGTTTTTAAAGGTTTATTGAGGCTCGTCGAATGTGACGATGACTTTACAAAGAAAATATATTTCAGAAAAAATATATCAGTTTTAACATAGCGCCCTAGCGCCTTAATCGTAGTGTTATTAGTATATATATTTTTATACCTTACGTACTTATGTGCGATATATGTTGATATTAATAGGAAAATTGCTAATACGTTCATCTATGGAATACTTTGTCTCAATAAAAAATGGGAAAATGGAAACTAGCATTACAAGGAGTAGGTAATTAAAATAAAATTAAATGCTCTTTATAAACGCCGCAAACACAAATATTTATAGTGCTAACGATTCATCTACTAATGTACCACAATATGTACCTACTACTACTTTCTCCAGTCACCAACTTTTAGCAACGACTAATATTTACTACTAAGACTAAGACTTATTTAAGAAGCGGAGTTGGTGCCATGGCATTCGGCAGTATTATATTATAGGTTTCCTTAAATCATATAAATAATGTCTTTCTACTTTTTGGGTTGGTGAATTAATAAAGAATACAGTTCAATGAATGGTTGATTTTTGGATGTGGCCACTTTGTTGTGCAAGTTGGATAATACATAAATACATAGCCAGTTGGATATCGTATCAGAATCTATGATGTTATTTAATTGCACTCGCTGAATCTAATTTAATAAATTATATAGTTAAGAAACATAGGTATATAAAACATGCACCAGTAACAACAACTCACAATGTCTCATTATTCAATTTTTTATATTCAGGCGAATATGTAGATAAATGTGTAGAAGTAGACAAACATGTCGCTCAAACTATTATAATACAGAACATTTGCATTATGTGCTACAATATACGATTTCAGTAGTATATATTGGTTAGGAACTAATATAGTTATAAGTACTTTTTGTAATACATAGATTTTTTAAAATCATTTTTAAATAAGATATGGAGTCTTTGTATTAAGTTTGTTCCTGCAAACTCATTACACAAGATTAGATAATTAGGGTAATAAAGAAAACAAACATTTATTAGTATTTATGACTTTATTCAATACGACAATGAAACTACAAAAATTGCCTGCACTTCAAACAGCAATTTCTTATACCTCACAAACTGAAGCACATATTAATTAATAATCACATAAAATATAAAATTAACGTTACATAATAACACCGTAAGAGATAGGAGAATGACTAACATTATGAAAAACAGAAAAATATATGTAATAATAATTATCTGAAAAGCTATACGTTGGCGTCGCTATACATGATTCGTCTCGATCATTGAGAGTCTAAAGGCTACACAATACCCAAGGCAAATTGGTCAGAGGTTTTCACGTCTTCACCCAGAAACAAGCTAGTAACTTACACCTAACCTTACTCGAGTAGCGTTAGTAGAGGAGAAGCAGGCAAGCACCTCGCCCCGCCGCCAAGCAACATACATCATCTCTTAATATTATATACAATTATTACCATATCTTTGACGTTAAAACAGACAGACGCTAAATGAATGGCAAAAATATACTATAAATACAGAATTACTCTCTCATTCCCTCCCCTACAAAATCCAATCCCATGTCCCAATCTCAAACACTCGATGCTCTCACTTTGCAACGCTACTGTCACCTCACTATATGCCAGACAACTCGGTCTGATCGCTCGAATCTCCGAACAATTATCGGCATAAAGCGAAGGAACGCGTCGCAAAACTCGAGCCCAGACACGGTATCTGCACCCAACCTCTGTTACGAAACAATTTGTGCCTAACCGAATAATCGATACGATATCACTAGAGCAAATACATCACAGAAGCGGTTTGTGTCCAACACACCGCCGGCCGCGCCTCATCCTACGTTTAAAAAAATATAAAACGCTATGAAAGGCAGCATCGTACGTCACACAATATCCGTGATGATATCCGAGGGCCGATACACGAATACTTAGGCACTTCCGCTGTTAAACTATCGCGATCTATCGTCCCATCTATTACATTTATTGTGCTCGCTTACATTTAATAAGGAATTGATGCGAATGACATGTAACGTGGACTGATGATTGTGGCAATTTACAGACCGGCACGAACGCCCGCGCACAAGGTGAGATCCAAAACCCTACTAATTTCGAGTTGTTTTAAATCTATCAGGTAAGAAAATATTAATCTGAATCGTTCGATTCTACAACATTTATATTAATAATTTATTTGTTGCGTTTTGCGTACGCGGGCGTTCGACAGTGTTGCCATGTTGTGTGTCGATTACAAAGATACCGGCAAAGCTTCCGACCGCCGCAAGCAACAAACACGACCCGACACGACCTCCTCCCAACTTCCGACGAAAACATACGATACAATACAAAACATTTAATGAACAGTCTGTAACGTGAAGGCGATAGAGATGATACGAACGCGAAAAACTTAAATTTAGATTATACTTCCCTAAAAATACTGTTGCGTATGATAAACATTAAAATAATGATATTAGATCTATACCTAATGATTAGTGATTAGCTCTTCCAACTTCTCTCCGCTCCGCCCGCTGGCTGAAGTAACCAATTGATTCATACAATCAAAATACATTGAGCTTTAGCGCCAATTATATTATTACTCCCTCTCAGCTCGAATACCCATACGTTCTTTCGAAACCCAATTCTTACCCAACTTTTAATAACCAAGTCCGACAGACGATTTGAATTACTAAAACTTGGCTCTAAGTGAGATCAATATTAATCACGAGTTTGTTCTTCTCTTTAAATAGGCCATTGACAATTAGCGGTGTTGCCACTACAGGGTGAAATAAATAAAGGAATTTCATTTTTTATCTTAAGCACGATTGAGGGAAACATTTGGTGACACAAGTAGCCGCGGACAGCGTAACACAAGCCGTCACACTCCATGTTAGCATGTTAGTGGAATTTAGTAGCTTACAACTTGTCGTGTTACATCTCTTACACAGCTACGAATTTACTACTGGGCCAGCCAAAATTAACGCCTACAGTCATAGATCAGCGATTTATGTCATTTATCTCAATATTGCCAGCAAACTTTAAAATAAGACGATATTAATGACCTATGACGCACTAAACCTACCGCTTCGGGAGTTAGCACACTAGTAATTTCCTCAGTTCGTACTCGCAGATCGACTCGTAGAGAGCTAAATCGAATAAAACTAACGGGATAACATGAAACGCGATACATAGAAGAGTCTATTCTATTCGAAGTTTCTATTGATAAGTCTGTTTTCTCAGTAAATTTACTAGTGAAATAACGGCCCGACTGCCGATCCCTGAGAACCGAACGCTACACGAGAACCGAACGTTACATGAATATATTCCGGCAGCTGTTATGAAATTTAATGGGCAGTTCCCATGCGGCGTTCCGATATGCAATCCATCGCGCGCTGGCCGACGGGACGACGGCGTCGCGACGCCGCGGCGAGCTGGCCGCGACCGCCAGGCTAGGGGAGCGTACCCATACCACGCGACCCGTTTTATCTTTTTTAATCCCCCCTCGAATTTTCATGTAGGACTTAATTCAGATTCTTTAAATATGCAAACAGATAAAACAAATCGGTTCAAGAAAACGTGAGATTTTTCTAGAGACTATTTATGCTCCGGCCCCTGTGGCCGAGCGTGGTATGTCCGGGCGACGTGGCATGGGTGGGGTCCCCGCGGTGAGGTGAGTGGGGGTGTGCGGCGGCGGAGCTAGCCGGAGGAGGGCGCGGCGTCGGTCTCGGCGCGCGCGCACTTGTTCTGCCGCACCATCTCCGCGCGTCGCTCCTGCAGGGAACACACCATATATTAAGTAATCGTATTTTGATTCAATTGCAATGACACGTGTTAGTTGTTTAAATAGTTTTTTGATACATACATGTGTAATTTCAAATTCATGAAACAAACGATTTTACAAAACAGAAAAGGTAAAAATATAATTTAAAAACGTGATGATGTTGGGTTCTTATTTATTTACTTAATTTTTGAAGATCTAACTTGTCCATTAACCAAAAATAGTTTTTCATTATATTAAATAGTATCAGTAGGTATCATTAACAATTCCATTTATCAAAATACATTCAAAATATCATTTCGAAGTACATAATTTCTCATTCCTTAATGTTGCAATCCGTGTACTTCAAAATTACCAAGACTAATATTCATAACACAACATGCACTAATTGTCCATAAAATCCAACTAATAAAACAACTAACGTCTAATCTCCTCCTTGACAAAACCAAGACCTAATAAACATACCTCCTTCTTAACAAAGTCGAGTTTCCGCTGCATCTCCTTCTCTCGGTTGATCTCAGCGGCGGTGAGCTTGCTCTCGATGTCCTTGGTGATCTCCTCCACCTTCGCGGACACCATCGAGCGCGCCTCCGCCAGCTTAATGCTCTACTCGTATGATGAACAAAAATAAAAATAAAAGCATGCGTGGTAAAAGTAAAAAATGTTGGAAATGTAATTGAATGGTGAAGCAAAACCAGTTAGGTTTTTTTTTTAAAAAAAAAAGCACTTACACTCCTAATCTCATAGCAGAATTTTATCCTGTGTCGTGGGTGCCAGGGACACATTAAGACAAATACAAAAACCCAGAACAGAAATCTAAACTCATCTTTCAAACTGTCAAGCCGGGAATCGAACCCGAGGTCTGCGCGTCAGACCGGTATGATAACCGCTCTGTCACGCGGGTTCTCAAAAAAGTTAGTTGAAATAATATTTCCAAAAGTGAAACAATAAAGTTGACAAAAGATGTTTTCATAAAACGTGGCATAGAATTGTTCAGCCCAGACAAAGAAATTAATGTACGTGAATACTCTGAGTCACGACTGTAAGAATAAAGAAGCCTTAAGCGTTTTACTAAATTATTTTAATGGGAAGTATCCACGCAATTTCATTATTAAAATTAGGTCCTATTGTGGCAGCATTAACCTCTAATTGATTGTGTTAATGTCAACATAGTCCCATTGGTCCAATCGCTTTTGGAATCGAATAATTTTGATATCGAGGCCTTGCAATATGTTAAAAACAATTTATAAGTAACATCAACTGGTTTTGCTTCAATAATACTTCATGCTTGATAAAATAAAAATGGGGTTTGTACGACTATGACAAAATATGGTACATGTTTAACATAAAACATTCCATGGTTGCAAGACTTGCAAGAAACAAATAAAAACATGACACATTCATAATATATGAAATGATTATCTTCTTCGATAGACATATTTTGCCGGCAGAGACTGTGGAGTAGTTTGTAGAAATACCTACTTTATTGGTGCGATGACGGAGAAGAGTAAGTCGTATTGTTCTCAGCCCGTTACCTTATTGAAGATTGTCAGACCTGCTTATTTAGATATAAGTCACCAGATTAAAACTATGCCCGTCACCTTTAGACACCTGCAACTCCAGAGGAGTCATGCCTTAGCGCTCCAGGTTAGGATACCTACCTTCGGATGTTTAAAGATATACCTTACAATCTCAGTTTCTCTTCTTGTCCTATGACACCTGTGTGGTAAAAAATGCTAAGAATGGTAACATGAGAGGCAATACTTACATTGACGAAGCTTTTCCTGGAAGCTCAAATTATCCTGTGGCCGCTTAACACTTCTTGGAAAGAGTTACGAGGGAGACAGAGACTAAGTAGCACTGCCTTTAAGGAGAGAGAGAGAGAGACAGAAAGTAGTGCTACTCACATGGTTGCGCAGCTTCTCCCTCTGCTCGGCCTCGAGCTGCAGGCGGCGGTCGGCGGCCTGCTGCAGCTTCTCCTGGATGGCGCTCTCCAGCTGCTGGAAGCGCTCCTGGTTGCCGGCGCGCACCTTGCGCACTTGCTCCTCCTGGGGAGACCGCGTCAATATGGACACACTTTTTAAAACTTGTATCTCAGGTCAGGTTAAGATTTTAGATTTATCAGGATCATACAGGATCGGATCATAAGAGTGACTATTATTAATTCATCAGTAATTTGAGTTCCATTGCTGGACATAGGGCTTCCTTAATGAGGAGAGGGCTCAACATAAGGGTGGGTATGATATCGCTAAAAGGGAAGCAGTAGTGTTTTACTCTCAACGTCAACGGATGGACTTAAACACATACGCCAAATTCGTGCATTAAGCCGAAGTTGAAACCAAACCAAACATTGCTACAGTTTTTGGCTTCGTCCAAATTACTTACAGTTACTGTTGCAAACCGGCCATAATTTCTGCCAACTTCTAACACCTGGAACTAAAGAAAAAACTTCCTAAATATTTTAAAAATAAAATGTTTCTACTGACATGTTCACGCAGACGCTCGAGCATCTTCTTGATGTTCTCGTCGCGCTTGTCGGCCGCCGTGTTCATCTTCTCCTCGATCGCCTTGTACACCTCGGCGGTCTGCTGTTCCAGGGTCAACCTGCAACAGTGATCAACTATAGCCGAGTGTTGATTTTAGAAAGTCGATCTTAGCGCAATGCGGATGCTTGACTCAAAATCGATAGAGACTGCAGGACTTACAGTGGTCGAACACTTTCTGGTAGGATTCTGAAAGTACCAACGCAACACCTACCTTTACCTTAAAAACATATTATCGCTTTTAAAAGTATCAGAGGCGATGTTAGTCCTCAGATGTAGCAACGCACCTGATATCAAGCTTACTCCTAAATTCGATAATTATTTCGGTAAGTGCATCATCCTTAAAATCATGTTAGAATTTGTTCCCGCGTTTTGTTAACAGAATTAAAATCAAACTCAGACTTTTATAAAGTGCCAAGTGTCAAGATGAAAACCCTATATTAACAAGAATAAAACTCGACTCCTTAATACTAAAACCTACGGGCACTCGGCACGTACTGTCTACCGAAGCAACTTGAGCCCTATGAAAAGGCGCCCTTATCTGTCGGGCCATCGAGCCTCGACAACATCTCCGTATCAGAAAACGTGTCTTTAATGCACCTCGTAACGTGACATACTTTAGAGGTGGGTAGGATTCTTAGTTATGCGACTACAGAAGCATTACCGCCTGACATATTTCTGTCTTATAACAGACCAATTTTTACCGGCGGCTTCGCATGCGGTTAAATCACATATAAACCTTCCTCTTGGATCACTATATCTATTATCATCATAAAAACCGCATAAAGATGCATTGCGTAGTTTTAAAGATCTAAGCTTATATAAACAGCAAAAAACGACTTCGTTTTGTACTATGCAGTGACATGCCAATTACCGATGAGTTCTGGTTTGAAAGATGTTATTTGGCGAAGAAATTTCCACGCGTTACAACTTATTCCTTCGTTGCAACAACACCTACAACGCATTGGCGCCAGATTTCACATACCTAGGATTTTATTCCTAGTAGATTTTTACAGATGTATGTGCTTGGTCCACTACATTACTTCATACGACCTAACGATAAGGTCTGCGTCATGGAAAGTAATTATCGTGGCCTATGGAAATTTACAGCATTGTTGGTTTTGAAGAGCTCTACTTGCACTTTCTTTTGAAGAGCCGTATGTCATTTTATTTTGACCATGTATGATTCTAAAATTATGCCTATGCCATTAACAGCACACAAATCACCGAGATACTCCAGCGGCGTCGACGTGTGACGTGCCAGTCGCGACCTACACACCCCGCTTTGTGCATAACCCGGTCAAGAGGGAAACGGTTCTGACGACTAATGACCCGGCGCCACTGAGATTCATCTCCATCGCATTCTATAAATATGTAGATTACGCTTTCCGCCACTTGTTTGTTCGTTAATTGACACCGTTTTGTTCACGTTTCATATAAATATTTATACAAATAATTTTGAATGAAAACCAGAATTCAAAACTGAAAACAGAATTCAGAATTTACGGAAAACTGAGTTTAAATTCAGAACTATAAGTTTTACAGAGAATATCACTAATTTCTAAATATTTAATAAAGGATCAGAGGAAGGAATCGAAGCTGTACACTCACAAATGTGCTGTAGGTACAGCTGATCTGACCATGGCGAAAAACGAAACGTCTTTTAAAAACACTAAATCGAACATACCTGGTCTTTTCGACACCTTCAAGGTGATCCTTGAGGCGCGCGCGCAGCTCGTTGATGTAGGCCTCGCGTTTCTCTTCATGCGAGTCCATCTTGGCGTCGAGGGCCTCCTTTGTGGTGACGATGAAGTTGTTCGTCTGCTCGCTCCGGATGCGCGAGGCCTCCTCGATCTTGGCCATCTTCTGTGCGATCGCCGCCATTCGGCTGGCTTCCAAGCTCTGGAATGGAATCAATACTGCAACTGTCGTTTTGTCTCACCTAATCTTTATAATTTTAAGTTCTTATGCATCTGTTAAGTAAATTGACCTTTGTCGTATAGAAATTGTAGAACAAACGAAGAAAAAACATTTTCAAATTAACGACGTAGGCCTGCTTATCATTGACGTTTTATTTACTATTAAATTAAATAAAAACGTCCTTAAACTGCCTCAAATAAAAGGGTTAGTCATTAAACAGGTCACGTCGTTCTTACCAGATTAGTGGATTCAAATCTTTGGTAATTCTTACCAGATTAGTGGATTGAAATAAGTATAAAACAAACATTGAACCACCATTGAACTACCATTACATTTGAATCTATTCCCTCTTTCATATCTTTTTATGAATACTCCATACAAATATATTTGAAACAGCTGTCTCATTGCAAAATGATAGCACACTTACACGTCTCCTCTCCTCCGCAGCCTTGAGTTTCTCCTGGATCTCTTCAACCGAGGGCGTCTTCTCAGGCGAGTCGGCGCGGCGCGGCACGGGCACGCCTACTGGCTCAGCCAGGATCACCTCGTACGCCAGACCTCCCTTCGACATCTCCTGGCAGCGGATTTCGGTAGCTGCAAAGAAATGTGACAATTATTC
The DNA here is from genome assembly GCA_018251995.1 of Urbanus velinus. Lineage (NCBI taxonomy): Eukaryota > Metazoa > Arthropoda > Insecta > Lepidoptera > Hesperiidae > Urbanus > Urbanus velinus. The sequence goes on along the minus strand of DWLZ01000130.1, from coordinate 2,099 downwards.
AAAAGCTTATCAAATGATATGATAATGACTGTTTTGCCGTGTAAGAACTGTTTTTGACGATCGACAAAGTCAGTTTCGAGGAAGCGTGGATGAAGAATACCTTCACACTGGTGAACGAAAATTTCAGAAGAACATTACGAATTTTTCGCGACGCCATTTTTTATTATAGGAACACCATAATCTTATTGCCTACTATAGGTGATAAGTATATTCAGTATTGTAGTTGAATTAATTTTACGCATACTTATAGATTGATTTAGTAAATTTCCATAGTCACAAAGACACGTTAAGAATAAGATTAATATCCGGTCTCAAAGATAAAATTTTAAGAGACTTAAATGTGTGTTCAACATTTTCGAATATCTGTGTTTCGCCAAACGCCCATTTTCAACGGAGCAGAATAGGTATCAGCGCAATAAACCTTAATAAAAGCGATGCCGACAAAGAGATCTACAATGGTAATAAAAGGTGAAAACAATATTTGCCCGGCACCATTAAATTTAATTAGCGGTGGGATCCTCGTGGAATAATGGCTGAAAAAAAGCCATCCGCCACCTATTGTTCAGAGAGATTCATCTCTTTAATGAGGCTAGCTTGTCACAGCCAGCGCCACTTAAAAATTAAGGACCTTTATTTCCATATTTACAGCGTTTAAAAGTTTTTCCAGATAGTCCAATGATATTCTTATACTTCAAGGCTAGTAAGTCCAAAATACTTAATGGAAAATTCAACATATAAAAATGCAAATACAAATTCCGCTCAGTAGATACTTGTTATCAATTTCAATTAGAGGTTGAAGTTTAAACCAGAAGAATTTTTTTGTGACCATTCGAGTAATGTGTACTTGGTTAGATTTAAATCTTCTCTTTTGAAACTTAAATCTGTATAGATCTTTTAAATGTACAGTCTCTATTTCCAGCATGTTATTTCTCTATGTCAATATTTTTAAAGCTTCATAATTAATCAAAAGCGCCAACCGCAAGTATTATGAATAATGCAATACTCGAGGGATCAGAAATAGATGTGATTCAGTATTTATACTGGACGTGGTCTCGGTCATAAATCGTTTTATTTAAGTGCTATTGTAGTACATACATGGGAATCCACTTTAGGTCTTATAATCAATTGATAGGGCCTACAGTTGAATGCGTTCCTGGAAGGCACAGGAGATAAATCATGATAACGGAGCAATTACCACAACGGACACTGCGACAATGGCCATAAATGTCTCAATTTTGGACAAATTACCCCGTCTGCGTATCCTGGTCCCATTGATTCATCCCACACTCCATCCACCATCCATTTAATGCGTAATTAACAGTACTTAAGTAGTACCTATTAATTTTATGTAAGTACCTTGTATTAACGTAATACTTAGGTTGTAAGTTTGATACAATCGATTTAGCTGTTGTAATAATTGCTGAAAGTTGCCAAAATTGCGACCATTTTGACACTGTAATCAACTTTTCAAGCATTTATCACAAGAACCATTTTTGTCATATTTCATAAAAAGTGTCAGAACCTTGGCACATTAATTGTTTTTTGAATTCAAGACGAGTTCCTATTTTCCTAGCGCAGTTCTCAAGGTCGTCTCATTAGTTCCCGGCGTCCGTGGAAGAGTGCTATTGTCGTGTTATTAAGGAGGGTGGCGCCCCCTTCGGGCGGATGAGTCATACCGGTATTGCACTAGGTGTCGTATACCTTTCTACATGACTGGCCCGGAGTTATATCCCGCAGACGGCGTATTTGTATACGAAGTACGGCAAATAGAAGAGCTATGAATCCTCCAACATAAAAGGTATTGCTACAGGTTCTTTGTCTGGTTTATTTGTGTGGGATTACTCGTATTTGTTCTGTGAAATATTTGATGGCGGCATGGAGATGAAATATGTTCTAAAAATAAGTTTTAAAATCAGTAAAAAAAGCGGCCAAGACTGTGTTTGTCAACGTACAGTTAGTATGGAAAATATAGTTAGTATAAACTTTAAATTTATCGGCAGCAAAAAATGTATTTCAATAAACTTCTCACAAACGTAGTGGAAAAAAGTTGTGCTTTTGGTCGCTAAAATCAAAATGGCGTGTAATCGTGTCTGTGAAAC
>DWLZ01000129.1:0-13301 GCA_018251995.1 Urbanus velinus | reverse complement strand
AACGTTATTTTTTATTTCTTTAATTAACTCTTCTTTTTTCTTAAAGAGATTAACAATCAAAGAGATGAAAGAAAACTTGTCCAAATAAGTCAAAAAGTAAATTATCAATACAAATTTATTCTTGCTTTGGATCCTCTGAGTTTATTAATATTCTTTTATTAAAGATCATCCGAGAATAACTGCGAAGACTTTTAAAGACAGCCTTCAATAAATAATTTCCGTGGGAAGCCTATGAAGTTTGACTGTTAAAGGACGATAAAATTAAATTTTGTTTTGATGTTAACAACCAGTTGGGGCTGCTTTAAAATTTATCTATAATAAATAATAATTATATTATACACGGTAAGTCATCGTGCTGAACATTTTAAGTGTTACTTCCACGTATCGCGATTAAAGATACCGACCTATATTTGATAAATACGCGCCTACGGGAAGTGGAAATGAGGTGAAAGTCAGTAGAGTGTGAATAATTTTCACATATAGAATACATGTATGGCTAGTACATAAAGATAAATCTATACACGTTAGAATACGTGACGATTGAAGACTTTTGGAGACGATTGGATCTTGTGCTCTACGCCACTATAAGACTTATTGTGGGTATCAAATACATAATATTAACATCCAGACCGGTCAATTAAATCTACACTCATAATTAATTTATATGTCTAACTGGCAAAGGTTCAAACCCTGAACCCTCTACGTATCGGATCGATACGGTGACCATCCTGTTACGTAGATCGTCCATGTCTACGGAACTTTGATTTACATTACATTTTCATCCGAAATCTTATGATACATAGATACTGTAGCACCAACAGTTTTATCTCCAATATAAATCGCGAAGCCGCGAAATCCGAAGATTATTGAAAAATGAGCCCCGGAACGTTTCTCGAAATGGTTTCCGATGCCACGAGATACCGCATAAATCTCTTAAGGTAGGATACGAATGAAGTCTTTTAAAATCTTATAAAGGTACGCTCCCAGCGGTTTCCATATCAATACATCTATCAGAAAATGTTTGAATGTTTATAAACGTTGACAGTATTCTTAACCAGCAAATTCTTTTTATGAGATGTTAGAGCATTAAGATTATACGCAATAGTAAAGCCCTGGTTATTTTATTTTAAATTTAAATATTATTATTATTTTCAATATCATTTGTATGTATTTGTCTTTTTACGCAATCCTTGCGTAAACTATGAGTCTTACCTATGAGTCGATCATCTAAATCCTGATGAAGTACAATAAATCAGTAATTGTTTCTGGATAGAACCCCTGTACTATACAAGTTGGTTACAGTGGCCACTTACCTTTAGAAAGAATGTAGGTATAGTTAAAACTACACAATAAAAATATGAAAATAGTATTTTATTAGCTTTTCAGAACATTGTGCTTATAACACTCGTGTCACATGATAATCACTGTACTTATTCACTGTATGTTCTACAATAATTTTAGTATTTGGATAGACGTTCCAGCTTTTGTAGTAAGTTCGAAGGAAGACGTCGCTGCCCATCGTAGATTGTATTTAATCTCTTAGTCCCGTCCCACGCAATTTACAAAGAGTAGTGGTGCTATTTTAGGCCGACGCTGCACTGCAATCATGTGCGCTTATTTATAGAAACAGATTCAATATTACAACCTACCATAACAAAGGAATAAATAAAGGTAAAAAGAAAAAAAGAAAATATTCTGTCACGTAACATTTAAAGATTTTTAAAGTGTACCTAGGGTTGTGTCCCTTTTTATCCGTTTATCCCTTGTGTCCCAGTTTAGAAGCATACCAGCAGTGTAGGGCTACTGTGTTCTGGTTTGAACTGAAGCCCTTATCGAAACATACGTCCAAAACATTCTCAGAGATAGCAATGCAACTGTAGCCAACCTTTAACCTAATAGGGTTGATTTTAGACGCCTATGAGCGGCTGCGGCCACTTACTACCATATGAACTGCATGCTTGTCTACTTCTTCTGGAAAAAAGTCTTCGATTCCTTTGCTTCGATTTAAATTGGTTTTCAGTTTCTTCCATTATCCAATAACGTGAAACGCATCAAACTTCTAGAAACACACAAGTATCAATTTCAATCTATTACACTAGACAACCGAAGGCTTTCTGCCTCAACCGCTGCAGTTATTGTTTACGTCGTTAGTACCAACTCGTTTAAGAACAATGCATTGCTGAACAAAGGTATTGCGTTAGTGTCCGATATTGAATTATGTTCGTATCGACTAAGCCATGACCCCTTACTGTGACATAAACCAATAATTTACTTTACACTTGATATAAAAAGGCTTTCTATTTAAGTTGTTGCAAGTAATATTTACTTTACCAGCGCTTACTCTATTGGTAAATGATTGAAAATGACTGGTCATATTTGAGTTCTAAGGTTCAAATCCCAAGTATCTCTGATCTTCTAAATTTAGCCTCTTACTTTGATCACAAACGAATAGATAGCGAGGAAACCTACATTTCTGAAATTGAAATAAAATTTTAAAGACGTGTAAAGTCTACCAATCAGCATTTGACCAGGGTGGTGTACTATGGCCTTAATTATTTTCATTAAGGTAGGGGACTTATGCTTTTCAGCAGGATAGTAGTGTATGACCATGACACTTATTTGTATAAGTATGCAAATTAAATTCTTATTTGAGTTATGTTCACTATGTTCAGAGTCAAATACCCTGGCTTCTACCTTAGAATGCATTATAGTAGCAAAGTATCTCTCTATTGTAATGGAAATTCTAATTGTGTTGGCTTACGCAAACATATGAATGGCTTAGTCGTACACAGCGGATTGATTTGAATATTGTAATATATGAATTAACTCAATTAAGGCGGTAGTAGATCAGGACCTAGATTTTTCACGCTCTATAAATAGATCTGTACCCAGTAGGGTAATAAAAGGTTGTTACGGTTTCTTCTTGACTATCGGTCTTGTTAAGCGCCATCAGAAAATCACATCACACTCCCTCAGTGGTTAGGTATGTACGTGATCTTGACACACCGTGGTCTGTGTTAGTCCCGTTAACAACATTACGTTGAGTATCGAACACCTTGACCTAGTACTTGCAGTATTATCGCATTAAGTTCTGTAAAGGGTATCTAGGCAATTTCTAACTTCGTGTTTAGGAATGACACTGCATCTGTAATACATATAAGAAACAGTTTTGATAACAAAAGTTCTAAAAAATATGAGATGACTTTGATGATAATTTGCCATTTTTCATCAGAAATAGAAATGACAAATACCAACAATCAGTACTTGCGCAATTTTGACCCAACATGGTCGGTGTTAGCCCCGGTACGTTCAGTATCGAACACCTTGATCTACTACTTTTTTCACGATGCTTCTGCCGACCATAAACCTCTGTAATCAACCACAGATAAGATCAGTTTTACCTGAAGTCTTACCTGAAGTTGACCCTGAGTACCAAGTTGAATCTCCTCACAAAAGTATATCCTTTAAAACACCTTCAAACCAGAATACAGCAGAGCTTAATACTGCAGTTATTTGGTATTAATAAATGTGCACTTACGCTATCTTGACCCAGCATCGTCAGTGTTGATCCTCGTAACAACATTACAAGTGCGCAGTAATTTAAGCAAGGTGTGTTAAGTTTTGTCTTCTGCTCTGTCGTTACGCTCTTGTCAGAGCGGTCGTGGTCATCACGATGCATTTGCTTCCCCGTTTTACGGGGCAGATATAGCGTGCCTCACGATTTCTCTCCATCTCTTTCGACTGGCAGCTTTCCTGGTACACTCATGTAACGGCTCGCCCACAGCTGATTTAATTTGGTCGGTCCATCGGATGTATGACCTTCCACGTGCTCTCGTGCCCTCTACACTGTGTTAAGTTCACTAATCTGCAAATACCTAGCGTGGTTGACTACAGCCTACCATAGTCTACTTTTGCACTCTGAGCAGAGACCCGTGTCACCAATGGAGATGAACGGGTTAATTCCTAACTTCGTTTGTTTTGCTATCTACTAAAGCTATTTTTATCCGAAATAGATGTGCTCTTACGCGATCTTGACCCGACATCGTCAATGTTGGTCCCGGTAACAACATTACGTTCAGTATCGAACACCTTGACCTAGTACTTGCAGTATGAGTGCGCTGTAAATTGGTTATGCGCCCACAGTAATTGAAGCTTCGAACGTTCCAAATAATTGCGTTATCCTACAGGATTTAATGGTCTACGAAGTTAACTGTTTCAGTTTAAAGGTATTGAATTTATGTTTGCGTCGCTTTAAAATTATATTTTTATTTAAACGACCTTTATGCGAATTATTTGCAAAGAAATATTATAAATATAAAGTGATAATCTTTCCGCATCCACCCAGGGTTGACTGGTTTAGAATGCCATCAGGCATTAAGTCTACCCTTTTGCAAATCTATGTCAATAGGTGACGCAATAAATATTAAATAAATAAATAAAAAAGGTACATATAGCAAACATAACGTCACTTACTGTAATTAGTTTGTATCCTATATTTTCCCACCGGCAGTCCATTTTTAAATCTACCGTAGTGGCTCATTCGGCCGTAAGGTTTGCGTTTCCAGTCGGTCCTCATCCAGCCTATAAAACGTTCATTCTGTAAAATAAAAGAAATAATTTATTGTATATTGCTTAGCATTTATGACGGTAGAGTTTCTACTCTTGGAGTTTTCTCCTTATGTGCCAATTATCATAATTTTCTTAATTATACCAATTTTAAAAATTCACTTTTTGCCTTATAAACGACAATAAATTATAGCCTTTAAAATGAAGACAATATTAATTTTCTAGTTAGTAAGTACGTCATATGCGGGCGATAAAGCGAACGAGATTGCAAAGCGATCTGATGCGGTGACACCTATCACTGCAATATATCAATGCGATACGGCGGCTCTGTCAAACGTGAACCGCCGTGAAGAATGGTAGCAACCACCGCTGCCATTCTTTGGACAATGTTCATGGATGTCATTCTTCAAATCATGCGAGAACATCAAACCAAGTCATGATATTCAGTCAATCAGTAATGTCAGTACCAACTAAATTTTTTACCCTTAGGGTTGAAATTCTTTCTTCAAATTTTAATGGGACCACACGGGAAGCGTATCCTTTCAAACAAGAAAGAATCATCTAAATTGGCCCATAGATGACGGAGATATCGTGGAACATCCATAAAAAAAATTACAGCCGAATTGAGAACCTTCTCCTTTTTGAAGTCTGTTAATAAATATTACCTGAAAACCATTATTGTCTGGATGTGTCGGGTCCAACTGATTTATAGGTACTGGCCAACTTTCTGGCTTACTATATGCTGATGTACCTGAAAAAATAAAATTTCAATATCTATCAAAATATATTTAACTTCACACGCCTTACATAAGTTTGACTTGTATGTAATTAAATATTGGAAATCAATTTAAACTTTCTTCTAAATGTCGCATCGAAGTAAAATTTTATACAAATGTATAATTATTATGTACAATTTTTGATAACAATATAATAATCTGATTATGTATTATACATTAACATCTTAAAAAACATGAAACCATTTAATAACAATAATGAATACTTACTGAATTTTTCAGGATTTTTAAATCCAACTTTATCACTATCTGATAACATGCCATATTCAATTATTGGTACATTTACTGCATCTGTATCATAGTTGAAATCAATTTTGAATGTATCTGAAAATTAAAATAAAACAAGTAAACCACTATTACATATATTACGTCGGTGTCGTCCTGTTCAGAAGATGAAAAAAGTGTACTCTATCAGCCAAAACTGAATTGAGGAAGAGAAATTACATTTATTTTATGCTAGCTAGCCCACGGTTTCACCCGCGTTTAAAAAGTAATAAAGAATACATATTTAAACATAAATGTCATGTATAATTTGTAAGTTAGCTAGTTATTTTAATTTTTGAAAAAAAGTTCATAGCATTTCATTAAAAAGAAACATAGCTAAACTAATCAATGAAAATCAATCCTATTATTGTTAGCTACCTCGTACTCTGATGGAAATCACTCTTATTTTTTTCCTTTTCTTATAAAAAAAATGTACAATACCGAAAAACATAGTGTTGGCTATTTCACCGCACGGCACTATAGTAACGTTCTCCGCAGTGAACCTGTAAGGGTTGCAACTCTCCGAGGGGACTGCAGTCAGATTCCCTCTCAGTTGGTTGTCATCCCTGAAAGTAATTTTATAATGAAAATACTATTATTAACTTCGGACCCGATTGAGAAGCTAATGTTTAGTCATTCGGCTATCACAGCTTTTTTATTATTATGGAAATAGCAAACGAGCATGCAGCCAGCCTGATGGCACGTGGCCACTGCCACCCATAGACATCTGTAATAAACCCCAGAGACGAACACAGTCCTACCTGCGTCAGCCACAGGTGTGTTGCTACTCTGAGGACAAAGATGGAACGCCTCGAATAAGTATGGCTCCTTTACCACACCCTTTAAACCAGAACACAGCAGCACTGAACACTGTTATAATAAGATTAAATAAGGCAGAAATAGGAGTGAAGGGTAACCTTTTAAAAGTGTGTTAAAAACATAATTACTTGGAACTGTTGTATCCATTTGAAGTTTGTTCGTAATTGGTCAATTCATAGTACAAAATAACATGACCAACAAGCGGTTTTGTCACAGTCAAAATCGGTATATAGCATCGGTTGCAATTATTAGTATTCGTAAGTTTCATGGTCTTCAAACATGAGATTGGTTCACCTCTGTTATTTACCATTTCACAATCTGTGTAATCAACTGCGATTTCGTCTTTCGTAGATATCTGAAAATTAATCCATCTTACAGAAAATATACTGATAACATTGACTTATTATATTACTGCGTAAGGACCCCGGCTAATGAACGCTACAAATGTCCCAAGTTCGTTGGTCCTAAAATTACTATTTTGGGGCCAACGCGCCTCGGTCGCCCGACGCGAGACGTGACTGGACATCCGAGTACTTAGACAAATACCAGATTCTGCTGTAAAAGGGTTCAATTATTATAATGTCACTAACTGAGTGACTGATCGATCATCAAAAGTCGTCTAGCAGACATAGACTTTTAAATTTAGAATAAAATTAGTGTTACCATTACAACTTTACAAAATCAAGAAAAAACTGAAATATTTTGCAATTACGCTTTACAGTTTTTAGATACACTAACGGCATAAATAACTTTGTAACCCCGTATAAATTGACGACCTTTTTAGCCAACTTCTGCCAATATCTATATCAGCCACTGGCAACCACATCCTTTCACTGAAACGCAAAAAATACGCGTCCTTTGTTTATGACCGAACTAGCTATTGCCCGCGGTTTCGCACGCGTTAAATTAGGTACATATAAACCTTCCTCTTCAATCACTCTATTAAAAACCCGCATCAAAATCCGTTGCGTAGTTTTAAAGATTTAAGCATACATGGGGATATAGGGACAGAGAAAGCGACTTTGTTTTATACTATGTAGTGATAACACACCTATTAATATTTATGGACCATTAGAAGTATAAGAAGTTCCACGTTATTTACATAAAGTAGGTCACCAAAAAGCAAATTTCCTAAAATTCATCCATAAAGGCCTAAATAGGGCAAAAGCGTACAAATCGGTAAAATTTACGTAATCGTTCCAGCAATTCGCAATTGTACAGACAAAGACAATGCGAAATAAAAATCAGCTTTCCACCGCATTTTAAACAGTAAACATGAAAATAGAAAACGGAAAACGAGGTCTGGCGCTTTCAGCTCTCAGTGGGATGGTTGGATGACGTAGTTATTGTAAAGGAGGCTGCAGATATGAGGAACTGGTTTTTAAGAAAAGCTGGTTATTTAAGATACGGACATAGAAATTGCAGGTGGAGTTTACTAAATACATATTTATTTTATGATCATCATCTTCACATAATTGTCTTGTTTATACTGAGATAAATGTAGTAGGTAGATCTACCATTCCTAACAAAAAAATTAAGCCATTTTTAAAATGGTTGGGCTATAAAAGTGATTAAGTGAGGGTAAATAAGTAAAGGTACTGACAAGAAACTACGCTAGTTTTGTGTAAGCACTACTAAGCTATTTTCATGTATTTATATGCACACAGCATATAAATACATGAAAGTAGCGTAGTTTTTTTGGCTTTACTCAAAAACAAGGCGGTGCGTAATCTACCTATTTTATTTATCTGAGCACGTAATACTTATATTTGATTCCTTTTTTGAATTGGTTACTTCGCCTATGAAGTAAATGTGTGTCTGCAAATGTGCTTTTTTCAATCTGGTCTGTTGCTGGACATAAAACAATTTATATTTACGATATCTTTAATGTTTCTTATATTTTTGTAATTCCACGAGTATATAATGTAATTTTGGTGATATTTATTCTTACTGTACAGACTAAAAGAACATTTTATGTACAGAACAAACAATTCAATCTACCTCGCTGTTTATGTTTAATTTGCGTTGACAGAATAATATTGACGAAGCACTTGTATTGTAGATACTATTTTATTGAATCTGTGTAGATGTAGTCTACAGGATCTATGCACACGAGCGCAAAATAACATACTTATCCTATACTCTTTAAATCTAAATGTTAATCGTCTATAAAGATCTTGTAAAACACTAACTGACAATACAATAAAGGTCATATCTTCTGATTTAGATAAAAAATTGGATTATTTTATTGGAAAATATGTAATCACAATAATATATTTCTTTAATTAAAATAAAACACAAAAACAATTCTTATGACAGATACAGGCGTATAATGTTACCATTATTGTGTTGTCAGTAGTTATTAAAAGTATTTGTTAGTGTCTATTAATAAATTGGATGTAAAAATAATTTATTATGTACGTATTACCTACGTGTTTATGTAAATGTACGTGAATCTAATATTGGTTATAATGTAATATTGGATATATTATATCGTAGATAGAAGGATCTCATGGGCTGGTCGCGGTAATAACTACAATCATGCGTATATCCGTTCTATTCTTTGACGCTTTCAGTAGTGGATTGCAGTCAAACATTGAGATTTCCGTTTTCGATTGCTTAATATGATGCTGTTGATACGAATAAAATAGTATGTATCCGTATGATTTATTGTAACCCAAATATCTAAAGGTTGCATTGCGTCGACTTAAAGTTTATAGCAATCTTGACGCGTTTTTTTAGATGTTGTGCAGTAAAGAACTTAAGTAAATTGATTTCTGGTATTATCCATCTGGTATAAGTAGGTCCACCGAGTTTTGCTACTTGTAATATATAAGGAAATTACGTTTATGCTATGCTTACACTGCCAGTAGTTAACTGTGACGTAATATATAGTTCACGTATATATAATTAGTCACGCAACATAATTAGAATGCAATTATGTCGCGTAGAAGGTAATATGGAGCTAATTATTGAATTTGCTTTTGTCCCCGACAAGGATACATGATATATCTTCGGCTTAAAAAAGGTGCTAAGTACATTGGTACAAATATCGTTCTGACGAAAACTGACGACAAATATAGACTAAATGCGACGAATATAGAAAAAGAGAAATCTAATAAAAACATTAAGTTGTTTCATTGATATCTCAAAAAGGGTGGCAACATTTCTTTGTTCTCTTCTATACTTGCATTCTATATTTGTCACATTTGCACTTGAAGCCGTCGATATAATATGAATCTGCTATTCAATGTGGATGTACGGGTCCGCGCCAGCCGGTAGGTTAGTTAGTAGTTACAATTTTTAATGTATAATCATAAATTATTGGACATTACCGTCATAGCGGCGGCCTTGTATGTGTTATATTTCGTTCATGTGTGTATGATAATTGGTTTAAGTAGTTTGTAACCTATGACTGAATTGACATTAGCTTAATGTGATATTTAATATTTATGACTTCTATTGTAAACGTAGTCTGTATTAGGATTTATTTCGCCAGATTTTCCTTTCGTCACGCTTGAGCTACTAGCAAATCCGGACTTGATGTTATATTCCTATATATGGACTACCGTAAGCTTGTATGTCAGTTTGTTGGAGCGACTTGCATAATATTAGGGTACATCAAAATAGGAGGTAAAAACCTTAAGTGGGTATAATAGGAATGGTTTGACTTCGACGACACCATCGCCATACCTATTTCTGCCTTATAACAGCAGTGTTAAGCACTGCTGTATTCTGGGTTGAAGGGATACTTATCCGAGGCGTTCAAACCAGTCCTCAGGTGTAGCAACGCATGTGTGGTCATCCTTAGGTAGCACTTTGATCTTATCTGGGGCCACTTACCATCAGGTGGACTGCATGCTCGTTTGCTAATTAGAAACTATAAAAAATAGCTGCCAATCAAGCACCTTATGTCTCCGACACTGCTACCTAAAAATGTATCAAACGGTTGCAATAATGGGGCTTTGTTGCGATAGAAAATGTATGTTTGTCGCTCCAACACTTAAGTATCTTCTCAAATGAAACCTTGGACAAATCTACTGAAAAATTCGTACGAGCTCTTTCAAGAATTCCACTAGACTTTACTTAACAATAATAATCGCAGTCTATTTCAAAAGTGTGCATAAACCGTTGGGAAAATTTCGCTAGATTTGTCCTCGTTTGCACGTACACAGCGTAAGTATACGCCTATAACTATATGTTCACTAAAGGTACAACGCGTCAGCCATTAGCCATAAAGTTTGCTAGTCTCAAGTCCCCATTTATTTGCATTTACTAATAGTTTAGTGATTTGGATCCGAGCCTAATCAAGTTAAATATGTATGTACTAGTTCATAATTATGAAGATGATGTGATAGAATCCTTATTGCTATTTTGCAAAATCAAACTAAATTTCTATTTGTATTATAAATCGATCAAATTTGTATTTGAATAAAAATTATAACGTATAGATTGTGGTAAACCAGTAGTGTTAGAAATGAATGTAAGCATTCTATACAGGACGTTTGTCAGGTATCATCCATGTATAGAATATGTAATTAAAAGTAATACAATGTTAAAAAAACATTACTTAATCACGACATATTTTCCTTACTAAGTGTCGCGATTATTAATTTTATGCTTACATGTTTACCAATGATATCTTCTCTGAATATCGATACTGTCGTGTATATGAACTTTCAATGGAAATAAAATTATAATCAATTTAAATGGATAACAGATTCTTTTATTTTGAAGGACATAAACCTTTCGTGGTTCAGCTCCGGAGGAACCATGGCAACAACCACAGAACATTAAAAACCAAAGGTGTCATTTTTTCAGTTCAATTTCTGCATAACGACACTTTTGGTTATAGATAATTTAAAAACATCTGCAATTTATTTGCAGATGAAAGCAAATCTTTCCATAAGCTCTTACAACCTTTTTTTGTCGAATTCCTATAATTAAATGTCAGACAGTTACTTTTGATTTTGTTAGGTTGAAGGAAGTTCATTTCGCCTCCTGTGCGCTCCGTTTTTGGCAGGCTAAGTATATGCACTTGCGGGATCTATCTAGATATAGGTCTATAGTATAAACAGTGTCATGGTGATAGTGTTTGTGTAGCGAAGTCGAATGGTTAAATTAAACCATGGATTTCATTTTACTTCGCAACTCAATCTGTGCTTCTAGTTTGTTTAAGGTGTGTATTTTGCCAAGCCGTAAACGCTCTCGTGGAATTGCTCTCGCGTTATTTTTTTACGTAATGGAAGCAAATAAACATGCGGACCATTTGGTGGTTAAAGGTCACTTGGTCAAAGGCCTTCCGTGACTCTTTACTTTTTGTATATATCATTGAAGTAGCAAAAGTGTATGTCCACCGAATGGTAGGTTACTGGCACCCATGGACACTAATATGCACTGTCATATACAACAGTGATTCTATCTGAAGTCTATCACCGATTTCTTGCTATCCAGGCAGACAAAGATGATCGCCACATATCTAATAATGAAAAGAAGCCGGCAGCTAAATCCATCCATTGAAACGCAAGAACTGCTCATTCTAAAATAGGCGTGGTGGTGGTATCTCCCCGTCCAAACTATACCTAATGAACCTGCTGTTTGTTCTTTGTATATTGTAGCATAGCAAATTCATGGTTTCTGAAGGTGGTAGAACTCTATGTGGTTCGACTCCGGCGGCACCACCTATTACTGCCTTATAACAGCAGTGTTCAGTACTGCTGTGTTCTGGTCTGAAGGGTGTGGTTAGGGAGATATACTTATCCGAGGCGTTCCAGCTCAGTTCTCAGGAGCAGCAACGCATCTGTAATTAACCTCAAGTAGGATTTATCTTGATCTTATCTAGGGTTGATTACAGATGTCCGTGGGCGGCAGTTGCCATTTATCATCAGGTGGACTGTAGCATGCAGTCATCGATCATATTAAAAAAAACTTTTCGTTAGAGAACTAGCGAATGATTATAGCCTTGCGGGAGAACATGTTCACTTATTAAACATGTGTTAACAAATCGCGTGGCAGAGTTGTCAATACAAGGTTTAACTGACTGAGTCCCGGGTTCGATTCCCGGCCAGACAAATATTTGAATGATGTATTTAGATTTCCGTTCTGCATCTGGGTGTTAGTTTATCCGTTTTTCTGTGTGTCTATGGATTCCACGGAGAAATTGTTATTATCGGGCTTTGCACAAAGCGTTATTGTTGAAGAAAAAGCAGGCAGGCGGTAATAGAGTTGTATTCAGGTTAAACCGTTACGTAAATCTAAAATCTAGATACTAAAGGCTGATCAGATACTTAACTGGAGGGCAGTTAATGCGGCGAGGGGAAGGAGGGAATGTAATGAGCCAGGTTGATGGCTAAAGTTTACCAGTATAAATAACTTGCTTTACCTAAAGGTTACTTGTAATGGCTTCTAAACTCTAACATAATACAAAATTATAGGGTTCCTTTGATATTGTAGATACTGATTAAAACAATGAAACTTAATAAGGTATATGAGTGTCAGCTTAGGTTTATTAGTGTTGTAGGTTATATATGTAGTTGTTTTAATCGCATACTCCGACCCTTCATGTCGGGTTTGGCGCTTAAACTCAGGCCTAAATTTCTGATGAAGTTGCGTTGATACAAAATATATATGTTGTTGATCCCCGCGTTTAAAAAGTAAAAAGGAATACATCTTTAAACATGACTGAAATCCCGCTCTCCCGTGAGGAGGCCCGCATGCACATTGAGCGAGCGCTAATGCTTTTTTTCAAAAATTAAATGGCCTATGCTACTTTTGCTACCTTCTAGTGAAAGACCCATCAAAATCGGTCCAGTCGTATAGAAGATTCCCTCAACCAAGCAGACAGACAGGCATTATTTA
>DWLZ01000128.1:0-13318 GCA_018251995.1 Urbanus velinus | reverse complement strand
CCATCTTCTGCTATATGATTACTGTTATAAGTGTTTCGATTAATTTCATTTGTGTGTTCTATATGATAATCAGTGTTTGTAAATGTATTTTTTTATTACAAACATAAATAGAATGAATTCGTATAGTATATCGAGACGTTCTACGTTGCAGAGCGTTACGTGGCGAGCGCGTCGGAGCCGCCGGCGGTGTCGATGTACCCAGCGGGCGGAGCGGGGGGCGCGGGCGGGCCGCGGCCGGCCGCCGCGCACAACCCCTGGCAGCGCGAGGAGCGCGAGCGACAGGCCGAGGCGCGTCGGGCGCAGGCGCGCGCCAGGAGGTCCGTACTCATTTTCTTTTTTTATTGTATGGATACTTGTAATCGACCCCAGCTGTGATCGCAGTCCTGGCTGGGGTCCACCGCAGATGCGTTGCTACCCTTGAGAACTAAGTTGAAACACCTCGAATATGTATGTCTTCCTTACCACACCCTTCAAACCTGAATACAGCAGCGCTGAACTCTCTGGTGGCACTACGCCGAAATCGAACCACAAGAGTTCTACCACTATTATATACTTTTGGTTTATGAACATAAAATATTAAATATAAAAGAAATGGTAGGTTAACTTACGTAGGCATTCCTATTTCTTATGCAACATTTATGTATTTGCCGAATACAGACGAATAGGCGCGAACGCAGAGGGTAGGATTTAAACGTAAATCAATGGATTTAAGCGTCACAATTTGTGCGTATTATTTAGATATCTTTTGGTGTACGACGAATTATTAATTCGTTATATATAACAAATCGTTTGCTAGTATCTATTTGTTGTGAGTAGACAATGACTGGACAATGAACAGGTCAATGCTTGAAATTTAATATACAACTATTTCATGTATATACATTTTACAGAGACGCAGCTATCGCGCAACTGCTTTCACTGGGCGCCGCGAGAACGCCCGTGCAGAACCAGCAATTGCGTGCATTGCAACTTGAAAGAGATTTTGAGCGACGAGCTACCCAACACGATGTACGTCACAATATGCACTTTTGAAATGGTGGACAAAATCCAAATAGTCAATATAATATACAAATTTGGCAGCTGTGAACCTAAAGTAGACACAGCATACAAACAATATATTGCCTTAGATTTCTCTTAGACATTAGATTATTTGCTATAGTTATTTGGCTACTTTGACAGGATGATGGAGGTAACGCGGAGGCAGAGCCTGATGAAGAAGATACTTCACCACCGCCCTCGCCGTCCGCCGTACCATCGACACATTTTGTACACGCACCACACACCACGTACAATCAACACAGCCAACATGCGTCTCACGTCATCAACACTACATACGCCACGCACGCGTCGCACGCCGCACATGTGCACGCCACACACACCCCGCCCCAGACGCATGCTCCGCCCCCAACACACGCCCCGCCTCCATCACACGCCCCACCCCCTTCGCACGGTCCGCCCCCGGGACACGCCGCACCCGCAGAAGACTCGCGAGCACCTCCTCACCCGCCGAAGTCTATACTCAAGACGAATAGTCGCCCGGAAGTCACAAACGGATATGCACCTGAAAATGTAAGTGTATAGTAAAATATATTTATTTCTGTAATATTATCTATATTTTTTATTTATGTCACAAATAACCATCGTAACGTAGCAAGTACACGTCGGACGCGGAAAGATTTCTGGGTTCGATGTCTAGTCAGGCAGATCACAACACAAGAATCTTAGTGTAAGGTTAAAAGCGCAGAAAGTTATATTTACCTATTATGTTAGATATTCAACAATTTATATTAAAACAAATATTATCTATCGGCCCGTTTGTTAATATACCATGTACCTACCAAAATTGCAGAGCATTGAAGAGAGTCGCGTGTCGGAGGTGACTAGCAGCCTGGCGAGCGCCGCGGTGTCGGGTGCGGCGAGCGGGCCGCCCGCGCCGCCCGAGCGCGGCTCGTCCTTCGCCGTCATGGCCGGCCGCCACCTGCACGCCGCGCACCAGCAGGAGGCCGCTGCGCCGCCGCAGTCAGTATCACTGTTATATCTTACTTCATGAAGCGGATGTAGCACACGTTGCATATTTTACAACTAAAATATATTTTCAGAGCTTTCGTGTACAAAGTTAAGCAATGTCGGACGTAGTTGTTAGATAGATTCCCATCCAGCCACCTCCCGGTATCTAGTGACAAATTTCATGCATGCATGAAAATAAAATAGAAGAATTGATAGCTTTGCCTAATTACGCGGATAATTGTTATGATAGCGCTGAATGCGCTAAGTAACTCATTGATTACTTTGATGTGTGCCCCGTAAGCTTCACAACTGATTGATAACTTTGATATGCGCGTTGTGCACGCCGGGAAGGGGCGAGCGAACTGCCCTGAGATGAGAGTCGATTTCTCTAAAGAAATGCATGTAGGTAGCAACAAGCAGTATGCTCATTACTGACCAGTGAGAATGAGATCTAGATCATTCTAACGAGATCTAAATCATGATGACGGACTATCTTGTACTCGTATCATAGCCGAGTCCGGTGTTCGGCATTTGCCCGGACTATACGTCACATAGAAAAAAATGTGATATAAAGTTCGCGGTCGGCAGGTCTCCGCTGGGCGCGGCGCGCGACAAGCGCGTGTCGTTCCACGAGCGCGCGGCGGCGGCGCCCGCGTCGCCCGCGCCGCCCGCGCCGCCCGCCAGCTCGCCGCCGCCGCTCGACGCCGCGCCCGACACGCCGCGCGAGCCGCCCGCCAGAGAGGATCCCGATGTGAGTATATATTATTATAAAAAATAGACCAACGTCATTTATATTCACAAATATTTGTGAGTTTTCTATCTACTACAAACGACACTACGTAAATTCATAATATTCACGTTGGTTAATGCAATCATTATAGCGTGGTGTCGATCTTGAATGTGCCTTCTTGTTTAGCTCCACGCGTTATCTTCTTGTGAATGTCGTCAGGAGGCGACTGACTAACAAAATCCAGGAGATAGGCTGCAATGTTTTCCTGTGTATCATCAACTCCTACTCACTGCAACAGGAGTGACTAGAATATTAAAGTATAATAACAATAACGCTTTATATAAATAATGCTTTATATAAGTCTGTGATTTTCTACAGTGAGCCAATTCTTTACTACAGAGGTTTATAGAGGAAGCTGAGAACATGTTAGCGGGGCCCGTGTCGCCGGGCGCGGCCATGTCGCCCGCCGCCGTCACGCACACGCCCGGCGTCATCGGCGCTCAAGAAGTGTACCGGTAAATCATTATTTTCACTAACACTTTATTGCTTTCCTTGTAACTTTGCACAAAGAATATTTAAGCGTAAGTTATAAAATTAACACAGTGAGATGTGAAACAAGTCTCATTATAAGTTGTGTTATTAGAACCCGAATGTAGTTAGTATATAAGAATGTATCTCAACGCTCTCCTGATTTATTCAAATCTAATATAAATCCGTTTTAAAATTTTTAAAAAATGATTAATGAATCAACTTATTCGGCCCATACAAAATCGCTGTAATGTGCGCGTATGCAAATCTCTCCATACTGATTAAGAAAACTACCCAATTATCGGCCGATGAAAAGTTTGCAGTTTGCGAGTACTCTGATTCAGGAACGGGGCACCTTAACTCTTTAAAAAGTTAGTGGCGTAGGTAATATGTAGTATTATGTAGTATATGTGTCGCGCAGGGACCCGCGCGCGCGGCGGCTGGCGGAGGCGCAGGCGCGCGCGCCCGCCGCGCCGGTGCCGGAGCACCTCTCCTTCAAGGAGAAGATGAAGATGTTCGCGCTCGAGTCCGGCGAGGCGTCCACGCCCAAGGACAAGGTATCGTCGACCATGTCTCATTTCTTATGGGAGCGGATTGCCGAGTGACAGAGTGTCGAACCGTTCCGTAGATTTGCCGAATGCGACGTCCGAGATCCGTACGAGAATAACTTAAAACGCCTGCCATTCTACTAAATAAATTAAATATTTGCGTTTTTTTTAACTTGAAAGGATCACCTAATTTATCTAATAAAGATAATCTATTTTTGCAGGTAAAAATATCACGTGCGCAACGCGACATTGACGCAGTGCACTAGTAGTTCCATAAATAAGTTTCGAGTCGTCAGTAGTACTTCCAAAATTATAGTTTAAAGTATGCAATGTTTAACGATATAAAATATGTCGTCGCGACTGAAGATCCAGACATTAATCCGTTAAAGCGGAATATTTGATTATTTACACCTTCGTTGTGGATTAACGACTATCTTGGATCTATATTTTCTTGTATATTTTAACCATGGACCAGACATAATGTACACGTAGATATTTTGTATTCGCGACTAAATCCTAAACGGTCTGCCTTTATCGGATCATACACCAATTTACACGACAAATGTAGATGTAAGCAACATTTTAAATCGATTAATATTTTATGATAAATAGGTTTTGATCAATATTTTTAAATATAAATGCCTAAGCAGCTAGTGCAATGAACTGTAGTGATGTCAGAGCAACTATAATGTATAGAAATTTAT
Organism: Urbanus velinus; assembly: GCA_018251995.1. Classification (NCBI taxonomy): domain Eukaryota; kingdom Metazoa; phylum Arthropoda; class Insecta; order Lepidoptera; family Hesperiidae; genus Urbanus; species Urbanus velinus. Next base: position 8,801 of record DWLZ01000128.1, on the reverse strand, counting down.
TTGGTTATAATATTCCAAATAACATATATATTAAGTTTATAATATTTTCGTGATAAATTTTTGTGGCACGTTGAAATTATTACAAAATTTTCTAAATTTACCCATGTGCCATTGTAATAAAATATTTATTACATTGTTAATATCTTACATTTTTAAGGAGTATTTCGTCCGGACCAAAAAAAATTTCGAAATTAGCCGGTGCCTTTTTTGTGTACCTTAGAAAATAACACATCCATCATATTTATTGAATTACTACACAAGTTCAAAGCTTTTCACTACACTATTTAAATTTAAGCTTCGTTACATTCCAAAGAATGAGTCTTTATTGTTTTTTCTATCTTTTCACATAGAGCATTCCTATGAAAATTACTTGAGTCATCCATTTAGAATTTTATGTGTGTGACACAATGTTTACTATGAATTATAATTATACTGCATTATTCCCTACCATTTCTTTAACATTCTTATGATGAAACGAGTGCTACTTCAATTTTTATGATAATTACATAAAGCAATAAGACAGTGTGAGCCTTTTATATTATGTAAATACACGTAATATTTATATTTTAAGCACATATTTGTGCCAAAATTATACACTTGTGACAAAAATGGGAACCAAGAGTACGTTTTATGCGGCAGCTAAGTTATAATGTAGGTCCCACCAGGCGGCTGGCGGCGGCCAAGGCCCCTCGGTTTGCCGCCATTACTTCGGTTGCTATTTGCATCGGTACTCGTGGCACCAATATTTTGTATATAATTTATAGCAAGTAAGCCCTTTGTAATGAGTTGAAGTTTTGTACACCTGTTTGTATATGTAAATGTTTATTTAAAATATTACAACAATTATATCAAGAGTTTACATATGAAATGTAGGAGAAGCGAGGCCTATACGAGAGTTAGATATTAGTATATAGTCCCTGAGAAGATTTTACATTCTCAGTATTTCACCCAACGATAGTCAATTAGCAAAAGTTGAGATTTATTTGTAGTATGGTTTTCAGTTGTTTCTTATTTGTATATACTTACTATTAGAAGAAAAAGTGTAAAAATAGTTGCAATCAAAATTTATTCAAAATTGCAATTAGATTACTAATACTTACTACACAAAATTAATTGTATTTTATCTATTTGAAGAAGAAATAAATTAATTTACAATTTATGATGTTTTTTTATTTATAAATTAGCTTTTTTTATATGATGGAAGTTGTAAACGAGCATGCAGTCCACCTGATGGTAAGTGGCCACTGCCGCCCATGGACATCTGTAACCAACCGCAGATAAGGTCACAGTCCTATCTGAGGCCGGCCACAGATGCGTAGCTACCCTTGAGGAGTAAGTTGGAACACCTCGGATAAGTATGTCTCCCTTACCACACCCTTTAAACCAGAACACACACGAGCGCTGAACACTGTTGTTATGAGGCAAAAAGGTATGGGCGGTGTTGCCGCCTGAATCGAACCACATAGGGCTCTACCACCTTTAACCTGCTCTAACTGGTCCCCGCAGTTTCACCCGCACTAAAGAAGTAAAAAGGCATATAACAAACAAGTGAAACCCGGCTCTCCCGCGATGGCGGCAGCATGTGTGTGGAAGGCGCGCTAGTGTTTTTCTTCAAAAATTAAAAAAAAGTAGCCTTAGGTCTTACTTTTAGCTATTTCTCAGTGAAAATCCCGTAAAGATCGGTCCAGCCATTTAGAGGATTACCTCCGCCAAAGAAACATGTTTTTTATTGCATTTTTGTTATAGGTACCGTATAAACTTTTTTCATATGTATTGTAAAACGTTTTTTTAGATGTCTGCAGCGAAATGGTATACATTTAATGAACACTTGTTCATATAAAGGCATACACTGTTATGTCACATGTTAAGGTCAAGCATGCTTTGATTTGTTGCTTTTAAGATTACGAGTAGTATTGATTTAATCTTACTGCACGATTTAGTGAAGCGAAGCTATTGAAATATCGAACATGCAAGAACAATATTTTACCTCAAGTTCCTACTATTCAATTAATATTTACCTACTATGTATGTAAAGTACTTTCCATTTATCAGCCATTTGAGGTCCACTCCTGGACATTGGCTTCCTCTATAATAGACCGCGCCTGGCACGCTGGTGCCAGGTGCTGATAATACAAAGAAGGAAGAATTTTGTCTCTTATTCGCCTCCTAAGACATCCACGGGGAAAAATGAAATTATGCTATTCCAAGTAGACTCCAAATGAAATTACTTTGAGAATTGTAATAAAGCAGTATATATAATCTTGCGTACTGTTTCGAAAGTGCTGTAGGGACCTTAAGGGATCAAGGAACTATAATTAAAACACAAAATAATTTAACAGTGTTTATATTTTGTTTTGAGGTTAAAATTACTGTGCCCCACATCTCATTTATGCCATCGAAAATAGTTCCACTTATCCAGTGACAACAAAAATCGCAATGATCTTATAATTGTGCAGGCGATTTATCCATTTTGTCAGTGTTCGGACAAGAGGCTTATATCGACAGCACGCCTAAGAAAAAGCACTAAAATATACCTTAATTGTTATATCAACATCATCAATTCACATATAATAATTATGTTACATAAACAGAATTGTTAGAATCATATTATGTACACAGGTATAAGAACATATATCGTAATTGTGATCCGGCGTCCGCGGCAGGCGGAGCGAGGAGGTTGGCAATTGGTGACTTTGTGCACTACTTTATAAACATTAATCTACAAATATAAAACTTTAGTACATAGTGCAACAATCGCTTAAGTGCTTGGCCAGTGCACGCGCGGGTGTGGTGCCGTGACTCAAACGTATGGAATCCGCTCGCCGCTCCTGCTTGCCCACTATGGACATTCGAATTCCATATGTTGAGTATGTCGCCCAGCGCCCGCGCGTGCAGTCTAGCCCAGCCGTAAAAATAACATTACCAACTGGAGAAATCAATAGAATAAACCTGATTTACAGTGAAACCTATAATTTTAGACTGTTTTGAACACAAATATTGAAGGGTCAAACATGCACGTCGACAGTATTTATACGAATAGGTAGCTATAATATAAATGTTGGCATCGATTGTTTTAGGAAGCTGAATCTCAATGTAATTCTTAACCTATAACAAATTTACAATTTGTAACAATTTTCTACATTATTTTCATAACATACTTACCATTAAAGCTTGTTTTATTTACACACTTAAGAGATTGATGATGAAACTCATTTCTACTACATAGAAAAATATTATTGATAGTTATGATATAACAGCAGTCAAACTATAAAAACGCCAATGAAAATAGTCAAAACAAAGGTTTCAGGTTATTACTGGCGTCAAATGGAGCAGGCTGTCCGTATTACGAGTGTGAACAAACTCCAGGATGTGCAGATAGGTTACCTCATATAATTGATACAAAAATACAAGACATTTTCTAAATATTTTCTTTCGGTAAATACATACACCGTCACTGGACCCTACAGTGTAAAGTACGTGGTCGCTGTCGGTGCCGCTATTTGATTACAAGACAGATGTTGCAGAAGATTGATAAAAAAATAAACAGTAATATTTATTTTAAATCCTATACATACGCGCTGTAAATATTCTCTTAAGTCTTCATAAAAAAAATAAAATGCGAACTCGATTATAACTTAATTTGTTTAGACAGCTTCACTTGCTCGGTGCGTGGAAGGGTCGAGTGTGCCGACAACTGCACTTCTGAACGACACAAATCGTATGTGTGTGAAATAATACACAAATCTACATATATCATATTATAATTTTGGCACTTTATAAAACTATCCGTGGGACATAAAAATGAAACACAATGGTTGCGTTTTGCTCGTGTGTCGGTACCCTCGAACCTACAACGCACCAGCCACTCATCCATTCACCTTGGGACACATCGTCTACACAACAGCAGTAAGTATAATTATATTGTAAAAAAATGTAAATATTATCATGTGTCAATTATTTAAACACATTGTAATCTATTTAGTGCTATATATATATATCTGTTTTCTTTCACATACGCCCATACAAATTCATATACATACTGATAAACATCAACAATAATGGAAGAATTATCAGAAGCCCTCTGTTAAGATATAGCTATAATTTTACGTAGAATAATACATTTTTTGTTTTCTTCGCAACAAATAGCCATGTTAAGTCCGGCTAATGAAATATTTCATAAGCAAAATAATTATAAATATATACTAATATAAAAATTCGATTTCATCTTTGATATACGATAAACTCATCGGCGAAGCCGATCATAAAGTACTATACAGTCCTCACGGAGGAAAAAACAATGACGGACTGTCCATTAGTATAGAAATGGATTTAATAATGTTTCGTAAATTAATTCGAATGGATACAAAATGCATAACGTAGTGGAAGAATATTCGGGAATGCATTCGGAGTCGCGTATCCATCGTCCTAAATATATATTACGTCTATATATCAAACTTATAAAATCGACTTAACAAATAGTTCATAAAGTACATCTCTATACGCTAACAATCCATCTCGCTTACGACTACAATAACCGTACAACCGTGGCACTGAACGGACTCCCCGGCCGCGCCGTCGCAGGTGCGTCGCTAACGTGTCTAGTCTATCGAGAGGGTGAAACGGTTCGCAGCGTGCGTGAACGACTATACTCGGAACGTGCTATTAAACGAATTACACCATAGGTACAAAAGAGTCCGGGGCGGGGGCCGCGAAGAACCGTCATTGCGGCGTGTCGCGCGCGGCGCTCCAGCGGTCGAACTCGATGCCCGAGTCGGGCGACACGCCCGCCGCCGCCGCGCAGCCGCACGCCGCGCCCGCCGCGCGCGCCTCACGCACGCCCAGCTGCTCCAGCACCTGCAACACGCGCGCGTCAGACGGGGCTCTCGCCGGGGGGACGGGGACGGGGGCGGGGGCGGGGCGGGCTAGTGCGGACCTTACTCAGGCTGGCGCTGTGCTCGTGCAGGCCGAGGTCGCGCTCGAACGAGTGCAGCTGCCGCATGAAGTGGAAGTTGGGCGCGATGTCGGTCTTGCGCGAGCGCACCAGCTCGAAGGCGTCGCGCAGGCTGAGGCGGTGCCGCTGCATGAGGTAGGCCAGCGTCACGGTGACGGAGCGCGACACGCCCGCCACGCAGTGCACCAGCACGCCGCACTGCGCCGACATCGCCTCCTCTGCGACACGAGTACCGCTTATTAACACATAGACAACGTTAACCGTAACATACTTATAAACAAAGAACTTATTCAAGCGCGATCGTGATAACATTTATTTTTAAACATTCTAACATGCAATTAGGTTTATTCAACAGAGAACAATGAAATCGAATTGAATAAAGTGAAGAAAGTATGAAAATTGTGCTTGCCTAATAAATAAAAACCATAGTCTAATACTTTTAAGTTGCAGATTATACTAAAATTGACATTTTCATCACTTTATTACAAAATGAAATAATGTACTTTTATTGAAACAAGACTATAAGACAATTGCCTGAAGCGCCACCACTTATTTCAGCCAAACGCTACAATTCATAAGTACAACAATTAACTTTAATTGAAGAACGCACCATCGCATCCCATTAGTGCAATTTAAGTACCTACTGTCCCACAACTTTGACATACCCAAAGAAACCAAAAACGTAACGTAAAAAATCACATGAAATGATGTTTCGAAGATATCATAGAAAACATCTGTGCAAAGTTTTATGATTCTAAATATGACAGTTTAAACTACACGTTGTGACATTGTAATATCATGTCAATTTTATTACATACAAAACCATATATTATAAGCATGTATCATACATAAGTTACTTGTAGGTGACATTGCCATGCACGTTACGCATCGAAGTACAGACGACGAAGGTGACAAGCCATATACATATATTGTACGTAATATGAAAACAAATACACTTGTTATATCTGATGTAAGTATTAGCGTACAGCACACGCCTACGACGCTGACCACACACAACCAGGAAAATTTGCTAATACATACAATTTTAATCAAAGTGTAAACGATTATCTGGTAGATTAATCGGTGAAATACAATTACAAAAATATTGGTCATTTCCATATCGCTTTTCATTACATAATAGTATAATGTATATTTTCTAAACACTGATCTATGGCGACCGGCATATTCGGTATTGGACCGACCGGCAATTGGTGTAGAGTTATAAATAAATAATGTAGTAAATAAATAGTTTTAGTGATAAACTGCCTCAGATAAATAAAGTAGGTAGACCAATCATTCCCAACAAAAAAATGAAGCCATTTTTAAAATGGTGGGGTTATAAAAGTGATTACGTGAGCGTAAATAAACTAAAGGCACCGACAAGAAACTACGCTAGTTTTGTGTATGTGCGTATAAATAAATACATGAAAGTAGCGTAGTTTTTTTAGCTTCACTCATATACAAGGCGGTGAGTAATCTACCTATTTTATTTATCTGAGTTGTATACATAATATATTGTTAAATATGCTTAACATTCGCAAAAGTTCAATAAAATATTCTACGATAAGTTTATTTACAAATATTTAACAGTTAAATATAATGGTACGAGTACTATAACCAACATTTATCTACAAAACTCTATCAGTGATATTGTTTGAGTATTTTAATCAGTGCTCAAACAATTTCTCGTAAACTTCGAGAAACTGCTCCAATAAATGGAAAATTCTAAAACAAACAGCCGAGGAAATTGTTACTTTCAGGTTCGTCTGGGAATGGTTTTCCGATCCATTATGGAAATGTCCGGTTTATTTTAGATTAATTTTAGAAAACTATGGTGTTATGTATGAATAGTGTACATACACTTTAGCTAATATGAAGATATATTCAAGTAAGTATTTAACATTGAATTTTACATTCATGTAACGTTCGCCTATAAAATAATAACTATTAATGTTCACAACTGTCTAGAGAAAGCAAGGAACTTGATAAATATCTAATTAAAAGCAATAAGCATCAATGTCTAGAAAGAAAAATTTCATGACAGTCACGTGACACTTTCACTGAACATTCAGTTGAGTCAAAGCTTTACAGATGGCGCTGAGCTAGCCGGCAAAAGCTCGCAGAACCGGCCCGGAGGCGTGGCTTGGCGCGAGCTTTCACCCCAAGTAAACTATCGATCGCCTCATTCACAGTACCGTATAAACGTAAATAGTTTTTGATGCCGTTTTCGGCGCTTTATTCTTAACACATTTGGTTGTAAACTATACGTCCTCGATATGTAATAGATAGCCGTTATCAATCGGCCGAGTAAACAGTGCTAACAATTGTAATGCAATCAGTAGTTCGAATACTTTGTTAGCTGTCAGGCGTGTTGTCGGTATAAACGTTCGTGATAAGGTGCACATATGAGAGAACTCTATTTGTGTTGGAGTGCACAGGACTTGTAACGATGACCAGGTCGAGCTACAGGCCCCTCGTCCCACGCTCCTCCAACAACTCTCTGGAGAATCGGGAATCTGAGTAAGTATTTAAAGTCTTTGTGTTATAAATAAATGTGTTATAAATACACACTGTCTAGGAAAATTACTGTTTCGTTATAAACAATCAGTTCCAGACAATAATTGAGATAAGAACACAATGAACAGTAGGCGGGGCGCACTATTTTAGGTAAATTCAATTACATATTCATAATTGTGTAGAACTCTCGTAAATGCTTGTATGTGATTCAGGCATTAGATATTAATTATAATAAAAAAATGTTTTAATTCATGAACAATACGTATGCCTAAAATATTCTTGTAAGATTTCAACTTTGCGACTCTTCTCCGTTTGCGAAACAGCTGGGAAAGATGTCTGCGATTCTCTTGTTCTAATTTACATTAATATTATTGGATTTACTGTATTTTTCGACAAAAGGTGGAGTTTAAGTTATACAATCTTTGTTGATCGAATGTTCTCGTCGTCAATGAGTCTCAAAGAAAGGCCGGTTTAAATATGTGCGGTATATACATAAAAAAATGATATTTGACAGGCGGATAAGAAACCGCTACGTTTATGTATACGGTGATGTGCTTACAATTTTCATCAAATTAAAATAATAGATATTAAATATGGTATAATATATTCCTATCGAACTAGAAGAGTGGCAAGGCTCTACGGACCTATCTCTCCGGTTAAGATTTTTTTTAGTTAAATTTTGTTAGTTTTAGTTAAATAAGGATTGTTTGTGTCCATAAAATGGAAATTCGTCAAAGTAATAACTCGAGTCTATGAATGTAGTAAAAAATCATCATTACACATAACCGAAGTATGTGGAACTCAGCTGACGTCGTAACTTAAGATTTACAGCTCAATACTAATTGTCACGGTAAATCTGTTGACGAACAATAGAGAATTAGTACTAATTATATATTTTATAGGTATTAATTATTTTAATATTTATGGATAATAAAACTATATTTAGAATCATTAAGATGATTAATGTTATCCAAATTACCAAGATCCAACATACGATGTATCCTAATAACTACAAGATGCCTACATTGAAACTAAAATCAGGTTTTTAATTATATTTATTATTAAAGGTTAAAACCTTCGTCACTTGACGCAAAGGTACCACCGCTGCAATTACTTACCTACTTGCTTTACGTAGAAGTACATTGTAGCCCTGCAGTGTTTTAGTTACCTATGTAATAAGGAGACGTGAATGGAGTCCTACGCACTTTATCCTTAGGGATACCAACGCATATTAAGAGGCAGTGGCCACTTCATATTATCCTAATTATTATAAATGCGAAAGTCCGTTTATTTGTTTGTTTGTTTGTAACGCCTTCACGCTTTAACTACTCAA
>DWLZ01000127.1:0-13324 GCA_018251995.1 Urbanus velinus | reverse complement strand
AATCCTTATAGTTTCGGATTTACCCATTCACGCATACATAAAAAATCACTCTGTATATTAAACAGTACTTTAATCTGAAGTTGATTACATATTTCGTTGCGTTTCAGCGTTTCTATATATAGCCCACGATTTGACATGAGAGTGTATGTACGTAAGTTAGAAAGTGAGTGTGTGTACGTAGTGTCTGCGTCAGCATTGTGTATATTCATGAATGTTGCCGCTAATCTTTGACTATGATTATGTATGTATGTGGAAGTTTCGTTTTAACAATTAGACAATTAGCTAACGTGAAATGTAGTGTGTGGGTGCGAGTGTGTACACTGTGTATATGTGTGAGTCCGTGTGGCAGCTAACCTCGGACCAGATCGTGTGCGTGCAGGCGTACCAGCAGCGCGTGCTGCGGCCGCCCGAGGGCGCCTCCGCGCGCATCCACCAGCCGCCGCTGCCGCCGCTCGACGCGCGCCGCGTGCGCGACGTGCTGGACGAGCTGCGCGCGCGACACGCGCCGACGCGACGTTCGCGCGCGCACACGCGACGTTCTCATTACAGATATACGCTCAACCGAACACGTCCCCATGCATGACACGATACACAGCATTGACCGAATACACGTAATGTATGACATATGTACTTAGTGGTATGACAAGTTTAGTTTCATTTTATTTTATTTCTTATGGTTCTATTTTTAATGTTATTGATATTATTAAATATGATAACATGTATGTTATAACAGGTTGTCAGCATTACGATTGCCTGCTCCCCGCATCATCCCCCCCGGAGCGCCCCCTACAGGAGCCGCAGACCACTCACAACTACTGCTCACCAATTCTGCACGAAGATTAGAGGTAATAATTACGTCCACCAAAAAAAAAAAAAAAATTATAGACAATTACTTTCATTTCGTCTGGTGCACTCGACCTTATTATAACAAACCTTATCTAAACAACAGGTGCTGCGCGCGTGCATCGCGGCGATCTTCGAGTCGCGGTACGCGGACGCGCGCAAGTCGTTCCCCGCGGTCCTGCGCGCCCTCCGCGCCCCCGCCGCGCGCGCCGCCCTCGTGCGCGACCTGGCCGCGCGCCTGCCCGCCAACAAGCACCTGCTGCACCACCACCAGTTCGACCTCATCGTGCGGTGAGTCACGTGCCCCAGCCGCCCTGGCCGCCGCCTGCCCGCCAACAAGCACCTGCTGCACACTCATCGTGCGGTGAGCCAAACAAGAACAACAACAAGATTAAATTATGCAGTTTTTTACTTACTTCTTCACCTTTGTATTGGCTTTTAATTTTCAAGTTAAAAGGAACTATAATAGTTGTTTATTTTATATTTTTTCGATACAGAAAACATTGCTTTAGGAATTATTATAAGTATAAAAGAGAAAAAGAAAACGATTATTGGAAGGAAATTTATTTTCAAATATTTGTTACAAACAAAAATATAATTATATTTCGGTGAATTATTGGGGTGCCTTTACACTAGATATATGAGAGGTAGCTAAGCGAAGTTTGTTAGATCCATCAATAACATTGCTTGATTGTAAAATTTAATTTTAATCAAAATCAGTCAATATTATTGCCGACTTTGACACTCATACATAGCATAGCAACCTAGACGTCTCTGATCTGATTTAGGCACGTATACATCCCCAACAGTTAAGCGAGTTTCTAATCACACTCGTATCCCTCCATATCGTCGTCGAACTGCACGGTGCACTTGACGCACGACACGTACTGCCCGCCGCGCACGAGCTTGGCCACGGCCGTGAACGTCCCGTACACGCAGTCCTTCGGAAACTCGCAGTAGTCCACCGCGTAGTCGGTGAAACTGTATTTGCCCTGTTGGGACCGATAGATGGGATGTAGAATATAGGTCCAGATAGATTGAAGAACTGTAACTAATATTTTTGTAAAAAAAATCAACTCAATATCCTGGATATTTACTTCTATTTTTTAAATTTGAAACATGTCATACGTTTCAAATTCAAAAAGTCTTCTTAGACAGGAACACTAAACTTACACAATATGTGCTAGCTAAACCTTTGCAGATAGCATTCAAATATGGTTGAAGTTGGCTGACCATGTGACAATTTACTCTCAGGTAGACTTCAAGGTGAGAGCAGTGATTGCCTAATGGTTGAAATTTGACCTCTCAATCGGGAGGTCCGAGGGAACTTGCTATAATGATGAAGGAAAACATCATGAGGAAACCCGCACAGCTGAGAGTTTCTAAGAGTTCTCAAAGGTGTGTGAAGTCTACCAATCCGCACTTGACCAACGCGGTGAACTGAGGCCTAAATCCCTCTCACAGTGAGGGGAGACCCGTGCCCAGCAGTGGGAACATAATGGGTTGACGACAAGACTTTAAGGCCGTTTTTATATAAAAATCCCTTAGTGGTCGCTCACCGCTTTAACAGGGAAGTCCGGGGGATCCATCTCAGCCATCTCGAACGCAGTCCTCACGTTTTCCTCAGCGTACTTCTGGGCGAGGCGGTGCACGCTGTCATCACTTAACACCTGCCACTCCTTGCAGCCGCCGTCTACGTGCTTGCATACTATTATTAAGGCCTGTAGAGAAAATAAATTAAGGCTATTAGAGGCTTTGCAGCAGCGTGGTTGAGTATGCTCTAAGCCTCTCTCCGTTGTTAGAGAAGACCCGTGCCCAGCAGTGGGACATAAAAAGTGTTTCGGCAAATTAGAACACATAGAAGTGTTTTAAGTTTTGGGAATTTCGTTATTCATGTAAAAATAAATAAAAATGAATAAGGATGAAGGATAATTTTGAAAGATTATTATAAAATAACATTCGATGTAACAGGTATAAAAGTTACTTTTCTATCCCTCGGGGAGTAGTATCTTTTTCGGGATGAAAGGTACTCTATGTCCTTTTCCAGACCCCTGGCAATATGTGTGCAAAATTTCATAACGATCGGTTTAGTCATTAACGCGTGAAGGCGTTACAAACGAACAAATAAACGGACTTTCGAATTTATAAGAATTTGGATAGGAATTCGTGACTATTTGATTGTTATAATAAAATAAGCAATTTACTGAATCTACTTCTTATGTTTTATGAGAATCCAGAAACGAAAACATCATATGAATTAATAATGAAAACATAACAATACCGTACAATTGATTTTAAAAATAAATACTGACTGATCAGATTTGTACTCTTTGTGACTGAAATCTTAACTGCGTTTCATCGCCTCCCGAACTCTGCTAAGGGAAGATAACACTCAACTATGTCACATCTCATCAAGGGAGGCTTTCATTCAACGCCATGTATTGTGTCCATTACCACAGCTCTATTACACCTATTGTCACACAATCACTGTCGTGCCGTGAATAGACGGCTTTAAGGTCAAGAACACACCTTGATTAGACGCTTACATGCATCGCTTAATTACTACAGAAATACGACTGTAAAAATGCGATCGCTTGCGATAGAGTTCACCTCATAATGACATAGTGTTATGATAGGCCTGATTATGTAATTAATTAAAGAAATAGAAAGCTTTACAGGTATTTTGGAAATCAACTTAGGTCTGAGTTCAAATTTCACCATGTGTAAGAAGTCCGTGTTTTATTTTTTTGTAACGTTAAAGTAGCAAATTCTTTAACTAAGGGAGACTTATGTCTATTAAACCTTATGTCACACAGTCTTAATTCGTACCGTGAATAGACGGCTTTAAGGTCAAGAACACTCTGATTAGACGCCTACATGCATCGTTTAATTACTACCGAAACACGGCTGCAATAATGAGATTGCTTGCGATAGGGTCTGGAGTTCATCTCACAATGGCCTATTGTGATGTGATAGGTCTGATGATGTAATTAATTAATGGATAGACAGCATTGTATGAATTTTGGCACGTCCGGAGGTTTGGGTTCGAATCTCATCGTATTTATGAAGTCTAATAGGTAGGTTTTGAAGATAGTAGAACCCTTTATAGTTTATATCCGATGGCACCACCGTCACACCTATTTTGCCTAAAATTTGGACCGTTCTGTAATCTAGTATGAAGGGTAATAAATAGATACTTGTACGAGGCGTTTCAAGTTAGTCCTCAGGGGTAGCAACACTTCAGTTGTCAGCCTGTGGTAGAGTTCTTATCTTACTTGGGGTTAATCTTATGGGTGTCAATGATATAGAAACAGTGAACTGAATCTAGATCTGACCTATGTCTATACTGATCATTTTTTTTATATGATGGAAGTAGCAAACGAGCATCCAGTCCACCTGTTGGTAAGTGGCCACTGCCGCCCACGGACATCTGTAATCAACCCCAGAAGATCACAGTCCTACAAGAGGTCGACCACAGATGCGTTGCTACCCCTGTGGACTAAGTTGGATCGCGTTGGATAAGTATGTCTTCCTAACCACGCAATTCAAAGCAGAACACAGCAGCGTTACGCTGCTGTTATAAGGCAGAAATAGGTGTAGCGGTGGTGCCGCCGGAGTCGAACTACATAGAATTCTACCACTTTCATATTATTATACTTTCATATATTTGTTCTAACTTCTAGCTTTCGTTAGCAGCTTAATCGTCAATCGGTGATGTATTGAGTCGAGCTATTTCGCTGGATCCCCACGTATCCCTAGGGATGTTACGTTAATAGGTAACCCATTAAAGGACCTGCATTGGCCACTGTTTTATTTTATAAACTAAATTCCCTAATACCAAAGAACTTCGTAGATCTTTCTATTAGCGAGGCATCTGGGAATAAAGAGGACTGTTCCCTAACTAAGCTCTCAAGGAAAATACCCGTGTTTAGATAAAGGGAATGTTTTCCTTATTCTTATTGTATTTATGTTATCTTGTTTGTTTGTTTTGGACCATTGACAATCTGATTTTGATAAGGACACTCTATTCACTGTTGAAGGAAGTTAATACATATTATAATTGATAAAAATAGGAATTCCGTTAAAGTTATAAAAGTTTGTTAATTTAATTATCATTGGATATTTTGCAAATATCTGATACCTAACAAAATCATATATATACATTTTTTAATATCAAAATGTAAGGAATATATATCATAATGATATCTTATTCAATTGATATACAATAAGTATTATTGGGGTTATTAGAATTGTTTTTATGTAAAACGAAATAAAGTGTAGATACTTAATTGAAAATCAAACTCGCAGGAAACTCGCTTATTTTAAATTTATTTATTAAATTAAATCGTTACTTAGTGAAGTCGGAAACTGAACATAAAATAATAACATTCTACCACATTCTCGTATCAATTCAAGTGTCATATGCCTAACTGTACTGGGGGTTTATTCTCTACATCGAGATTCCGTGCCGATAACGCGGGATCATGACTTGTTCAAAACTAAAGCGCCGCACGTAACCAGCATACATATATGACTTTTTTTTCTAAAAATAGAAAGTTGTTCTAAAGAAGATACTACGTAATTCTTTTTATGTAAATAATTTGATGTAGCGTTTTTCATATATTTTTCTAGTTAGATAGTTGAACGTATTTTGACAATGCAAAACGTGCAGATAACACACTTCATTTAATCTATACAAATGTCTGTCTGTCTGTTTGGCTGAGGTAATCTTCTGAACTACTGAACCGATTTTAACAAGATTTTCTCTGGAAGATAGGTGAAGGTCTAAGGGGTAATAGGCTACTTTAATTTTTGAAAAATCCATTAGCGCGCGCTCCACGCGCATAAGCGTGCCGACGCGGGATGACATTTATGTTTAAATACGTATTCTTTTTTACTTTTTAACCGCGGGGATCAGCTAGTTATACATATATTTGTGTAGGGGGTCTTCATGAGTTTGTTAACAATTAACTATAAAATATATATATTTCGGTAAAAACACATGAACATAGAAACCAAGCATATGAATCACAAGCTATACAATAACGCGTGCGTTACGTACCTACGAAGTCGTAGAGAATAAGACCCCTGGTCGTGCAGATGCAAGTCGCATGCTCAATGACCACTTTGCATATGATTATTGTGCGCTACTTGTTCCTATGCGGGATATGCATGGTTTGAAGTTCACTTGTTCGAGGCATTTTAGTATGCCTAGCGCATATACTGGGTACTTCAAACTCGATCATAGGAATAGTGTTGGTAACTGTGAAGGTGCCGGAAGGTGGTCGTGGTAACACAATTAATATTGTGTGTGGCATGAGTCTCACTTAATTCAGAGCAATGTAACTAAACAAGAAATAGCCATTGATATATAAGTATGGATTTATTAATATAGATGGCTAATATCCTAAGATATAATATATATAGATATACATTTAATGACCATGACTAGAATTTTTGATGCATTCACAGGAAGTAGAGAAGGTATATTATTAAATTTGCACCTACCCACTTAATGTACTATATTTTTGTTAATAAATATAATAATTTCTAAAATTAACAATTTAAAAGTGAACGACACGAGATTTTACCTGAATAGAGCTAACAGATTTAAAAATCTTACACTTATATTTTACGAGTACAGTTTCGGAGAAGTGGAATGATAGAATTACCGTATAAAACTAAGGAAACCAACCCAAAAGATTGAATTCACCCGCGCTGTCTCTGTCAGCTAACTTGGAAGAACATGTTTAAACTGGGACAAACGGTGCTGGTGCAATTTTAAAGCGAATTTCCTTTCTATTTCTCCATGACTATTTATATATTGAATTGGTTACGATACTTTTAAAGCTTCGGAAAGAAATTAATGACGGTTTAGATGCAAAAAAGGCAAAATGTATCAATCATAAATTTATATCTCCAGTTTTTGCAAACGAGATAATTCTTCAAAGTATTCACTAAGCTTACTGGGATTTTAACGATCCAATTGAACGTGTACCTTTGATTATATATATGTAGAATCATCAAAAAACTAGCTTGTCCTAAGTCCTTAAGAAGATCAAGACGATTGACGTCAAAATCTCAAATGAAATCTATATTGGAACTTTATTGGATATTGAAACGACCCACATGATAAAATCTGAAATGGTAATTCTCTTTTACACGCCAAGTACTTTGCAAAGTAAAGATTAGGTATGGGTACTTTAGTGATAACTTCAAATAAAGTTTTACGTCTTCGGAATACTGTATTAAGTTGTACATAAGTTAGTATGATTTCGCATTCGTTTGTAACCGCCACGTTCACTATAAACTTGTTACTTGAGAGTCCTCTAAATTCTGCTTACATACGAATACGCTGAGGTATTTGCATCGCGTTTTGCATTTTATGAACGGTTATAAATAATGCTTATTCTGTTACTTGACACCTGCATAATCAGCGCTATTTAATATATTTCCTCAGATTGTCTCTTCTTGACAAATTGTTTAAATAGATATCTTAGTTAATATTTAATTATCACTATTGTTCATCATAGTAAGAACATTTGAACTACTATATATTGGTTTAATAATTTCAGAATATGCAAAATGGTTCTCGTTATTAAAGATATGTGTTCTGTAACACATCTTAATATATGCGAAAGTACTTCGCTACAGCTCTTAAAACTCCAACAACAGCGATGAACATTTTAATGCATCATTGTTTATGAGGTATCTGAAAACGGCGCTGTATTAAAGATTTGGTTGGAGTTTTCATATTTCTCTCAGCTTCACAACTAAGACCATATATTTGAAGTGCAGACAATTCATTTTTCAAACGGCGGTCTGGCGCGGTCGGAGTTGCGACTTGAGAACTTTCTCCAAGTTGCTCGTAAACTTTTGATATTCGTATCCGTTCGACCGATCCCGGTCTCGGTTAAATTTCATAATTCGACCGCGAAGCTGCGGGAACTTCGTGTATTTACGACTTAGTTGCCGAATTTCGGGGATTGCTTTTGCTTTTTTTATTGCCGTTTATGACAAATTTCTATTAATTATTTATAGGATTCCAGTAATACTAATAGTAGTACTGCGACTATTACTTGGTATTCCTTGTTTTTTCCAATAAACTGACTTCTCTAAAGGGGCGAAATGCATCAATTCAACACCCACTTCGGTTAAAACCACGCCTTTCAAGTGACTAGGCAATAGTACTCATAAGGGATGGTCTATCTTCAGCTAAGCTAGTGGGGATGAATAGATAAGCGGCTCGTTTCCATGAAATTTTCCCGGGTAAAGAGGGATACCTCGACACACGTATTCCTCACTCCTCGAGGCCCTAAGTGTCACAGAGTAGGACGCCAATTTTCATTTATAAGCGGAACAGAGCCCCAACCATCTGGTGTGAACTAAATGGAGCTAATCAAATTTCATAAAATTACTAGATATATTGTGTACAAACTTAATTTGTAATTAAGCTTACTAAATGCACATAAATTATTCGATTACAAATTATATCACTTTCACACATGATGCAACTGACTTTTTACCGCGCAAGGTCATCGTCCGGTATCATTAAATATTAGTCGACTTATAAGTTATTGGTTATTTATAAATATTTATAAATTTCATAATTAATGGAGCTTTTACCAAGGAGCATATTGTAGAAACAATTGTCTAAGCTTAATTGGAATTAACAACAGACAAACCAACCAAGAAATTATTTATATTTTTCGAAACTTAGCATAACTTATAAAAGATAGAAACAATAAGTTTTAACAAAAATGTAGCAATCAACGAGATTTTTTTGATGTCACCCCGAAGAGGGTTAAATAAGGGAGGAATCAGAAAGTCTGCGCTTATAAGTTACAGTTAGTAAATATATGAACATGAGCAGACGGAGTCACGCTGAGCCCATAGTCTACCGTCGTTACTCATGTCTGTAAACGAGGAGGGCCGAGTTGAAATATAGCGAACCGATACAAATTACGTAGATAATGATTCAGACAAAACAATACCGGTGATAAATAGCTTCGGTTGGTGGATGCGATTCTAGTGGAATGCGGTCGGTTTGCGGACTTAGGTACGTTGGTGAGATAAGTGGAACGTGTGATGATGTGGTGTTTTGGAAAATGGAAAGAAATATTTTACTGAGTTACAAAATAACTCTTAAATACTTTTGAGACATTGAATTAAAAACATATACCTGTATACATATATTCGTTTATTTTTAAAGAGTAATTTCAGAAAGGTTGAATCTATTTTAATGATACTTTCATGCAAGTATACCTCTACGAATTCAAATGATAGACACCGATACAGAAATAAGCTACGTGGTAGAGCGGTTTCTATACTGGTACGCAAAGGGTACCAGGTTCGATCCCCGGATATAAAGAAATGTTAATGATGAATTTAGATTTTTGTTCTGGGTTTGGGTGTTTCTGTATTCGTCTTGGTATGTGTTCATGGCACGACACGAAATAATCCTAATGAGATATTAAAAAGAAGTTTTTCTTAACGAGATCAACGTTAGAAAGTCTAAACCTATTTTAATTGGTAAATTGGTTTTTATATAAGAGGAAGTAGCAAACGAGCATGCAGTCCTGATGGTAAGGGGTCACTGCCACCTATGGACATTTGTAATCAACCCCAAATGAGAAGAGAAACTTACCTGAGGTTGGTCACAAATGCGTTGCTACCCCTGAGGACTAAGTTGGAACGCCTCGAATTAACACAAGCTGTCTTTTTCAAAGATCCAAGGATTAAACTGAAAAAATATCATGAGATTATTTCCTCGTCAGATCGTTACGTTAATTTCTTCCAACTTATTTAACTTATTTCTTCCAACACTTACAAACAAATTATACCAGTTTACCAGTTTTAAATCAAACAGAAGTCGCAGACTAATTCCCGTAAGGCAGTCATTCTCAAAGTGTGCTCCGGGGAGCCCTGGGGCTCCGTAAAGTCTTTACGGGGGCTCAGCGAGAATACTCCCATTAGATATTTTTTTTTACATTGAAAAATGATAAACGCGTAACTTTTTCTTTTATTTTAGGGCTTCGTCGAAAATTTCACTTTTCAAAAGGGCTCTGCCACCAAAAAGTTTGAGAAACGCTGCGGTAAGGTATGTCCGCCATTTTATCACAAGAGTTTAACATGCCAACCAAACATAATATATGCTCGTGGCATCGCTTTGCCCGAAGCGTTGCCCGGCATCATAACTAATGTTTATGGTCGGTTTCATTCGTTTTAAATTTAGTCTCTGCTACCGTGCATTGGTTAAAGGGCTAGCACAAAATGTGATTTGAGAAAAAATACTACTAAATAGGAAATACTTTAATTAAAGTTCCTGACAACACAATCAAGCCGATGGGAACACAATAGCCACAACTGAGGGGGTTAAATAAAGATAAATAATAAATATAATAACGCTTCACACTCATAGCTCCACAGTAGAATTTTCTACTGTGTTGTGGGTGCCATAGACAACACACAAGACAAGGACACACACCCAGACCAAGAACGGAAATTTAAACTCATCATTCAAATTTCCGCCTCGCTGGGAATCGAACCCAGAGCCCTCGGATTAGCGGTCCGGCGTATTAACCAATGCGCCATCCAGGTCGTCTAAAAGATATGATATAGGTAAATTACATGTACCTATATGATATCTTTATTTAATTCTCTCTTCTGAAAAATAGAAGAAATCTCAGAACATAAATATAATATAACATTGCGCATTTACCTACTCTCTACCTACCTACTCGTCTGATAAAAATCTTAAACTTTCCCTAAAAATCTGCCTTTATATAATACAATTTTCATTATCAAAACGAAATATAAATATAAATATTGCATAAACGCAAGAGAATCTGAAAGTACACACGTCAAGCAAGTGAGAGGTATGATAGCTCAGGTTTAAAACAAAACACTGTCGTAAGGCAAAACACAACGCACCAGATTAAATAACTCCGGAGACAAATGGCTATCAACGCAATTATCACTCAGACTAAAAATATAGACTTCACTTCTTAAACATAATAGTGCACCTACGTAACCTATACAAATCACTGATCTTCTCCTAGAGTAAGAGCTTAGCTTTGACGGTAGTCCACCGCGCACACCAAATTATTGCACGTGATCGACAAGTGAACCATAAAGCCTACCGTATTCGGGCGACTTGTGTACATTACACTAGTTATCTATCTACCACGCAAGAACGGCTGAACGGATTTGGATGAAGTTTGGCACAAAGAATGCATCTTGAAGATCACATAGGCTACTTTTACCAAGACTTACATAATCTTTCCCAGATTAAATTTGGATGTTTCACGAGGCATTGTCTATATTTTTAGTCTGAGACTAACAAAAACTCGCATAAACCTGGCCGAGTGACTCGCTCGAATACTAACCACGTCGTGGATTCCATTCTATTCCCTAGAAGTACCAATTCCTATAGTGTCATTATTGTTTATTACTCATTTAACTGACGTGTACCAATTAAGTTATAAATAACTGGATCAATTGCTTTTTACGGCTAGAGCAAAGATCTCATAAAGAATTCTTTAATGTATTGTTAATTACTCTTACGATATATTACTAAGTACTAACTATATGATTCTGTATAGATTTGTTTGTTATGGACTATTATTGAATCGACCCGACGTCTGTGATGTGTTATTTATGATTAATTTTACGTAAAATCTTGCACATAATTACTTTTATTTTACTTATATTTGTGTAATTTAATAAACATTGTTACCAATTTGTAAATACTTAAATTACACATACATATATTTAACACAATAATACCCATCCGATTCAAAATCCGATCATAATGGGAAAAAAAATCTAAGTCTGATCGGTTGAATTAGCTTCGAAGCGACCATCTTAGTCACGAGTGGCTTAGCTGTGATTGATTGTAGTAGAAGCTCTGGTATATAATATAGACTAGATATGTGGTTGACCTGAGGTAGATTTTTTATATTATCTGGGGTTGATCACAAGTGTCCATGGGCGGCAGTGACCACTTAGTATCAGATAGACTGCACGTTCGTTTTACTTCTTGAAAATATTGATCTTTTGTATGATATATAAAAAATAACTCAACCTTGACTCGGAAACGACATCTGTTGACATTTGGCCGTTTGTACGTAATTGCTGTAATCAGGACTTCCGAGAAAGCAACTTGTGGAATGGTTGAATGTTAATAGCATAATACAAATACATATAATTTAAGGTAGCGTTAAATTGATGTTACTACATACAAAGCGATATAATAGTACCTAAGAGTAGGTCCATAAAATATTACCAATTTGAAGATTGTAAAACCCTTGTATTTCGACTCAGGTCGCACCACCGCCACACCTATTTCTAACTTATAACGGCTGTGTTAAGCAGAGCTGTGTTCTGGGTTGAAAGGTGTAAGGGAGACATACTTATTCGAGGCGTCCCTACTAAGTTCTCAAAGGTAGCAACGCATTAAGTTTACAAAAGATAAAAAAGTTCCGAATTCTCAAAAAAAAACAAAATTTACAAGGTAAAAGAAATGTTACTTATATTAAAATATACCAGGACTTTCCCAAGAAGTGGGAAAGTCTCATCCAAAACCTTACACCTGGCAACACCAGTGGATAATGACTTGTCGCTACCAACGCTTCGAGCACCGTAATTAGAAACTACCAATGCTGCTTATCCTTTTTTATACAAGCAATGAAATTACATAGTCGAACGGACTGGTTTCAGTCGCTTGTTTCATCATCATCGAAAAGCGAGTAACTAGTTCTCAAAAAGATTAACGTTAGTTACTGTTTGATTCAAGTAGAGTGCGAAGGCAAACCCTTTTCACATATATGGTATCTAAAACTATTAAGAACTAATTAAGGGATGAAAAAAAATTTTTTTAATAGATCCTAAAAATAGGTACGGTAAGTAGCTTCCAATGGGGCCGTCCGAGAAAATACATGCCCAGTGAAAACACAAAAATTATAGCGGCGTTAACATCGCATATCGCTTACTTGCTATTAGTAAAACAAGTCAGTTAAACCAAATTCGAAGTAAACGAACTAAATTCGAAAGTAACTTAAAATATGAAGCTCTGAGCTCAGCACAATATTTGTAATGTAATATTGTATACTGTTAAAATACATGATATCATTCTATGACAATGATTGCAATAGTATCCATTTCATTGGTTTATGTAAAACCCTGTGTTTGACTGCGTTTGTAAATGTATAATAATAAGCTAATCCCCGCGGTTTTACCCGCGTTAAAAAGTTAAAATGATATTTTAACATATAGCCTATGTTACGCCTTAGACCTTAAGCTATCTTCCAGTGAAAGTACCGTCAAAATCGGTCCCGCCGTTAAAAAGATTACCTCAGTCAAACTGGCAAAAAATTGCATTTTTATTATAGGTATCGTGTATCTTACATATGCATTGAGTAAAAAGTTGTTATTTTAAAATCACAAACACACACTTCTATTTTATTTATTTGTATCGATT
>DWLZ01000126.1:0-13345 GCA_018251995.1 Urbanus velinus | reverse complement strand
GTAATACGCGAACAAACATGCTCTTTTAAAAATAAGATAGTAAAAATTTATTTTCCTCGTTAAGTAATAAAAAAACACGTAAAAGGGAATAAGGATCTGGAATTATATGTGTCAAACTAAAGGAAATCTATTTATTTTTCATACTTTCTCTCACTGACGAAGTAATTTTTCATGATCTCATTCGTTAAGATGCAGTTCATTCGCTAGATTTAATCGAGATAGCGGGAGCATTGGGCTTATAAAGTTGAACAAGAGCGTGTCGTACCGAGGCAGGCGCCGTCGCGGAACTCGTAGCCGGCGTCGCAGCGGCAGGCCGCGCCGCCCGGCGTGGGCCGGCACGCGCAGCCCAGCGCGCTGCACGCCGCCTCCGTGACTGCAACGCACGACACTCCTTACGACACGTATCTCCACCGACACTCATTGTTACTCTTTTTAAAATGCTTACAAGTGGCATATATTAATATAATAGGGAGTGTAATGAATGGGGTTTAATTTCAGAAAAGGTACAGCAATTAGAAAAGGTCCCGTTGAACTCGCATACGGAAGGTTCCGTACTAAAAATGTTAATTGATATTATTCTTAGATTTGTAGTCATATAAGCTATAAAAGTGCAAGCATTTTGAAAATATTAAATGTAACAAATATAATGCCGTTTTCTTGTAAAGGTATCACTAATATTGTTGCGAAACTCTAAAAAATATCCATGGTGACTTACAGTTATCGCAGAAGTCCCACTCGTCGCTGCCGTCGAGGCAGTTGCGCACGCCGTCGCAGAAGGCGGCCACGGGCACGCAGCTGAACTGCCCGTCCGTGGGCGTGGCGCAACGGGCGTAATTACCTGGGCATTTGAAGTCCTTTTCACCTGTAACATTTTTATAATATTTATTTCCATGGAACCAAATTTACCAAAGTCATCAAGAAACTTCTATGGTGACTTCCCACAATTCATCAAGAGATGGCTCCACTAATATTTCTGAATGACGCTATCGAAATATTCCCAACATTTTGCATCTATGTAAGCTCCGACTCAGATCTTCTGAGCCCGGCTGCTCCGAAGACATAATCACCTAGCCTGGTGGAAGATCTCCCTTTGCCAAATACTGAAATGCACGAAATCCTTCACGCTAGTAATAGATGTAGCGGAGGTACCATCCAAAAATGGAGAGGAACGTACACATGTAGGGGTCCTCGTCGGAGGCGTCGTGCGGGCCGCAGTCGGCGTCGCCGTCGCAGCGCCAGCTGGCCGCCACGCACAGCCCGCTGTGCGCGCAGCGGAACTGCCCCGCGCCGCACGTGCTGTTGTACGCTGCAACGACACATCACACACAACTCTTACCGATAACGTTTTTTAAATTAGAGTGGAGTAAGCGAGCAAAGTATATTGTCGTTTCTACGTAATAAATTAATGCTTATGGGAACTTCATCAATATGTAATTGACTTGTATTGTATTCAATCCAGAGATATAGCGTTCGCATTTTTATTTGCATAAAAAAGTAAATTAAATTAATTTAGATTTTTTTATTTTCCAACTAAATTAATTAATTCTGAATTATTTCGAGTGCATCACTGCACACCACTGCACAGATGATTTCATTGATTATTTCAATCTTATAAGTAGGTAGTAATAATTTAACTGGATTCGCATCTATTGCATAAACAACATCTATAACTTTAGCATCTCATCTATAAATACTAATTAGTGCAGCTAGTACAACCACGCCAAGGGTTTTACAATCCTAATTATTATAAACGCGAATGTCCGTTTGTTTTTGTAACGCCTTCACGCGTCAACCACTAAACGACGTTATGAAATTTTGGACACCCATTGCCGGGGGTCTGGAAAAGGACATAGAGTACCTTTCATCCCGAAAAGTGATACTACTCCCGAGGGATAGAAAAAATACTTTTATACCTACATGGTATCTATTTTTATACCTACGGCCTCTTTGTGCGAATGATACATTAGCGCGAGCGAAGCTGCGGGTAAAAACTAGTAAACAATAAGAGATTCGATAAATAATAGCAACTGCGTGTGTGCATACTGCATCTCAGCTCGTCGGAGGCGTCCGCGCAGTGCGGGCGGCCGTCGCAGCGCCAGGCGGCGGGCACGCAGCGCAGCCCGTCCTCGCACGCGAACTGCTCCGCGCCGCACGCCACCGCCCCCGCCGCCGTCGCCGGGCTCGCCGAGCCCGACAGCTCCTCGCCCGGTATACCTGCAACAATACCGTCAATGTAAGATTCTGGAAGCTTTTGGTGGTGGTAGGACCATTAATTGTTCCACTCCAGCACCAACGCCGCGCATATCTTTTCCTAATACTTGTGGCTCTGACTCTATATTTATCTCTGTCTGATATTAGCAGCATTATAAGCACTGCTAAGTTCTTGAATGGTGTGATAAGGGAGACATATCGACTTATCAAAAACATTCAAAATTTGGTTGATGATTGTACAATACAATATAAAGAAATTAAAGATGATAACTAGTTAGTAAGGCGATACCGCCACAACTATTACTAAGAATAGAAAGAAATATATTACATTGAAAGGGAGTTGATATCAGCTGTTTTAAATAAGCAGCATAGTCATCAGAAGTGGTAACGTAATTGACTACAAGTAGACCCTCTGTTCTATGTGGAGTTGTTTACTGATATCGCGGCACTGACTACTTATTATGGTGGGCTGCATACTTGTGGCTACTTCAGTAAAAAAATAACCATCTACTCAATACAACAAACCACACTCATTCATAATACAAACTTGACATATATTTTATAGCTAGATTACATGTCCCCCATTAGTACATAGAGCTAGTGTTTATTCACACTGGACTGTAATTACTTAATCGCTTCTCAGGTTCCAGTGAATAATTAACATCAATTATGTCCACGTCGTACGAGGCTTATCATTCCTCTATTCGACAATTCCAGAGTATTCTATCACCATCAATTAACTAGGTGTTATTTATTCTGCAAGATCTAACAGCTCTAATAACTACATAGTAAGACAATGTTACATATTATTTTTTTAATCCTTAATTCTGCATTTCCTGTCTTCTACAGAACCTTATTGTAAAATGAATATTTATCAGTACACAGGAAAGCTCTCCTAATTTCACTATAGAAAAGAGATTGAATAGCCAGCTACTATGGCCCCGCCTTAGTCTTTTACAGAAGTATTAGGCATTACTTTGTTCTGGTTTGATGGGAGTAGTAAGTTAAAGGAGGTGTTTCAAATTAAATATACATTCCTAATTATAAGTAGAACTCTAATTATAATTGACAGCCTGGTATCACTTATGTTTCAATATCTAGTTATGTCTTTTTTTACTTCTTTAATGCGGGTGAAACCGCGGGGATCAGTTAATCTATAATAAACAATAAAACGGAGGTGAAAAACAACTTAGTGTTCATAAATGGCTCAAACGAGACCAACATTAATTAAGGCGTAAAGCAGCGGTGCGACACCGGGCGCCGGACGTGCGACGGGCTCACGCCTCACGCCGTCCGCAATTGCCTCTTTCCTGAGCGACGATGTGCGTGCGCGCATCACTGTACTATACGCAATCTTGTTGTGCTTAGATTACGAGTAGATCAGATTGCTTCACCACGGAAATACTCATATATAAGCTGATGGCGCTAACAATACAATCGTTCTTTGAAAGGCATCTACATAAATTAGCATTTTTCAGCATTCATATTTTAGGATAATTTATTATTTCACGTCTGTAGCCGGCTTCAGTCTGCTACCTTTTTTTTGCTACAATTATTGATTTAAATCTTCAAATTGTTCATACAATTTGCATCTTGGCTTTGGCCATAGGTTCTTTGTGTTGCCATGGATTCGTAGCAATCGGCTTAATCGAGGTACCACTAGCACAAATTACAGAAGTTTCATTTGTACTTGATCAAAAAGAGTAGATATCCGCGAAACTACTGAGCTACATTCCGAACACTGCATAAGGCAGATACAATTGCAACCCACACAAGAGAACATTTGCCATTATGTGTAGGATAAGTTTACAATCAATTAGCATTTTTGGTGTTTGGCAGGAATATCTTACTTATAATCAGCTATTTGCTTAACTATGTTTAATATGAGTCCCCTTAAAGAATGTAATTGCTTCTGTTGCTTTACTTCTATTTATAGCGTGCAGCGTCGGTGGCTACTCTGCAACTCATTAGAATATGCAGTATCGGGCTCATTAGCGCGCAAACATGCCCACCACCCGCGCCCGCCTCCCGCTGCCCGCTGCCCGCTGCAAGCACAAACTACTAACTACTCACAGGCATTCATTATTAAAATTCAAACAGTAACGCGAAAATACGAAAAACCTTATTTTTCGCATATCCTAAAAAGATCCGATAAAATAAGCCAAGCCTCAACCAGCACACAGATATTATGAAATAGATGTCTAAGGCCAAGCACTTAAACATTGTTTACGTTTTACTCTTTAATGTTTACGTGCCTGGCCTATTTCGAACGAAGTAAAAGGCTAAAGAATGGCTTAATGGGAATCACATAGGAGCGCTACATTTTACAAGCTGTGTTATTTGCTACGGAGCTCAAAACCGTGCCCAGGACAGGGTACCACTAACTAGGGTACTATTATAAGTTAATAACGAACTCTATTGTTAAAGTAAAATGTAACAAATAACTAGAGAAATATCCCAGTTAATTTTAATTACGAAATAATCGTACAGAGGAGAGTCGAGGCGCGACGCAGCTGTCCCCACTCGAACGAGTACCCACGCTTATGAGCTCTCACATCCAAGAATTTTAGGGGCTTACCCACTCCAGTGAGTAAGTACTTTTGTGCAACAACAATTAATATGTTTCAAATTACGCCATGCGAAGATTCTATAAACAAAGAATAGCAGCTAAGTAGGGGAATCTGTCTGTCTTATAGTTCTAAAATATGTATTATATTTTTATAACACCAACGCCATAATTAAATAGTTTTGAAATTGTTGCATACAGTGTCTGTAAGAGGTAACATTAACACTAGGCAGGACTTTTATAGTCAGACAGATGTTAGGTTTATTCCCAGACATCATTTTATAGGAAATCACGCAACATTTCTATCAAAAATAGATCGATATGGACAAATGAGTGGTTGGTGTGGCGGTGATGTCGTCAAAGAACAATGTTATTCTGATAACCTAACCACCCTCTAACTTAATGCCAACATATACTACACATGTGCGCGCTGTAGAGCTCGGTAAGATCATTTTAAATGATAACTAGTTTACTTCAACCATTTATTTTAATTCAAAAGTGAAAGATAAAGTTATATTATTACGTTATTGTACTCATGTGGAGCGAAATGCCCTTAATTAATATAAATACTGGGCGATAACCCCTGCCCCGTGCTCTCACCGACCCACGTCTACACACTCGTAATCATTTCATACAAGACTGTTTTGTTCATTCAATTACTCTTTTATGTAAAGGGAATCGACGATGACGACATTAACAATGCCGCTTAGTGGAAGAGGATGTAGCTTAGCTTCCCAGTTAAAACAGCATAACAAAAAAGTTGTGATGCTTAAGTCGGCGTCATGTATTGTCAATCAGCATGACATGCAAGGGGCTTCAAATGTTTAACTACTAAATAGCAGCGAAAAACAGTTGTATTATAAGACTGAAACAAAAACGAGCATGTAGTCCGCTCATAGACTTAGTTCTGTGTTTTATCTACAGTCAATAACAAATGCGCTACTCCTGCGGAGTGATTCGGTCGCTTCATTGTAAGTAACCGGTTGAACGTAATGTAACAGTTGGGGCGGCCTCGACATTGGCCGCGGCGGCTCGTGGCGGATACACTCGAGACGACGGCCATCCCGTGTTCCCCGGCCACTCGCGAGGGTCCAGTAATGACGCCCGCCGGACAGATAAACACTGTCATCGACCACATCGCTTATAATAGAAAACAATGAGGGAGTCTTGATGCCAAAACTTCTGCCTTCTCGTTCCCACAGAGATCAATTAAGATAGACAAATTTCATTTTCTATTTGTTATAGTTAAGTTTGAAGTTGAAAACAATAGATCAGGCGTTCTATTTGAATTTAATCGCTGGTAAGTTGCCAGGTTGCCACTTCTACGGACTAACTTAGTCCGTCGCCGATCGCCTCGTCGGCAACGACACCTTCCAATCGCAAGAACTGCTTCATGTTAGACATAGGTGTGGTCGAGGTACCTTCCCAGTCGAATCATACTTGTTCTATACTCAGGAGTATGTAAGATGCAGCATACGATCTGAGATGATATGTTTTGGCGTTCTTACGTGCAAAATATTCAGGATTGTTCTTAATTGTTATTTCAGCTACGTAGAGACTGTAGATAAACTCAAAAGGTATATTGAATACACCGACGTCAAAGTGTAACTCAACGCCGAGTTGCACTGTGTACAAACACTATATGCGGCGGCGCGTGCGAACACTAAACTAGATGAGTTACTTTTCGAGTTTCAAATGGCCTCGTAAAATAGGTCAGCAGCAGATCCTCCGCCTCCAGCCAGTGGAATATTACTCGCTTAGCCAGTGACCACTTTCTTTTTCGAGATTCTACCAAAAAATGTATATTACTATTAAAAAATCATTATCTCTTTATAAAGTATCCCCTCTTCTCTCTTTTTCTTTCTTTAAGTATTCCCCCATATAAAAACCTACTAAGTGTTATGGAAGAGAAGGATTTTTACCTGCTATTTTTTTTATTTCAAAAAAGGTCAAAACTTCTAAAAGTGATCACGCTGCGCTTAGCGGCACGTGGGACGCCGTTATCCCCAGGCGACAAAAATTTAAGCGATATTACACTAGTATCACTCAGCCACAACAAATTGTAACTCAGTTCTTGGTATTTACTTCTCTAATAGACATAAAACGGGAGGTTATCAAAATGACCTAAGTTAAACTAAGCGATTAATAGATAGAATTTTATTTAATTTGTAATTTAAGTCATTAGAAGTGATAAAATAGCATTTAAAAATATAACTTAATGAACCTAATGTTAAACTACATGCGGCGTTTCAGTGTACAGTCGTGTAGTGATCGACCGATAATGGTTTTTCAGCCGAAACCGACTATCTATTTTCTGCCGAAATCGAAACTTAAAAAGAACCTCAGGGTAGCGGTAGCACACATTGGAAAGTTATCTTTTTTTTTGTTGTAATCAGTCAATAGAGGTATATGAAATGAAATGAAGTAATTGATTAAGGTAAAAAAATAAAAATAAAAGTGGACTAAGTCAGAAGCGGTTCGACGTGCCTACTAAAGGTCAAATAAACACGAAAAGCCTGCGATCAATAAGTCAATGCGATTCAAACTCATGAGTACGAGGAACTTCCACGAACGATGTCTCGGCGGAGCCGAACGGTTCGGTGTTTCCATAGAACATATGTTTCTCTCTCTTCAAAACCTCTTTTTTTGGGTGAAACCAAAACTTCGGTACCTCACTAGTGTACACTGTTGTACATAATTATAGTTACGATACATCGCGCGGATGCACGCTCGCCGCGCAAGGCTTGCGGTCGGCGCTCGGTAATTGGAGCCGGGCCGCGGCCGTCCAGCCCTCCCTCCCCCTCGGGCAGCCCTCTGCTCGCCCTTCCGCGCTTTCGTGGAAAACTACTGGACTTATCCTAGAACCTTCTCCTGTCCAGCTTTAGAACGAACCACGCGTATGTATAAGCATAATGATTTTAAAGTATAAAATATTTGTTCAATAAAAATCTTTGAAAGTGTGGCAGGACTCAATAAGTGACATACCTAAACATTTAATAGGTGTTGTTTGCACCTACAGTATAATTCACATGTAATATAAATTCTGTAATTAAATATCAAACCTGGTTAACTCCACTTTCGAAAATCATATAACTAAATTGTATCGTTTCCCAGAATGGAGTTAACCAGGTTTGATATTTAACTACAGAATTCTTGAGCTATATACGTAAAATTTGTGGGCTCTGTGATACTATTACGATCTTATGACAAGTAACTAAGAAAGCTTAGGTTTCAACATTCCCATCCCATTAAGGTTTAGGCAAACCCTGCTACAGAATGCATCGTAATCACATAAGATAATGTGCCTAATCATTACAATAGAAAAGTAACTATGCAGTTATAGACATTTTTCGCTTCATCGCTAGTAGTAGGTATTTGGGTGGTTACATTTTACTACAAGGTCTAGGCTCGACCTAAGCGTCGACCTACACGGCTGTTATAACCGGTAATATGAGTGTCATATCCCACGAAATGCGGTTTCTTAGAAGAAATAGCAAGAGAAGAAAGCCGAGAGCAACTAGGATAGCGCCGCGGCGGCGTCTGCGCGGAACCTGTACGCTGTTTAATGTTTTTGTGCGCGACCGGTCCGGCGCCCGCGGACAACCACCTCGCGCGACCTTCACAGATATCACCAAATACGATACTAAACTATCTAACTAGGTGTGATATATTTTATAGTAACACACTAGGTTCAGTAACACAAAGCTTCTACTCGTATTTATATTCAATTTATCATAATGTATTTTCCAAGTGCAGATCTACTGTGGGCATGAGGGGTATGCAGTTATGGGTCACATTATTCGATATTACATTTAGGGGTTTTGTCAGGGGTAGAAATCTTTTAGGGGTATTTTTAGGGTCTAAAACGGCTTGGCGACCTTTTTTTGCAGTCAAATTACAGCAACAGACAAGACAGCTTTTTATTATTTTTTTGTTTTCGGACAGCTATTCTATGCTCACATCTTTCTTGGGGGCTGGATCTGCGCCTGGCAATTTGTGTATACTTTTTTACTGACTATATGTAGGATATGTACACATATTACATTATTATTGACAGGGCAAACACAAAAATGCAAATGCATTATCACACCAATGTAGGTAAATATTGACCATGTGCAAATATGGTCAAGTACTGACACAGTAGCAGTGCAAATGTTAGTACAACAATTATTTAATTTAAAAAAATATTTTATCATAGCAGATATAAAACTAAATTGGTCGTGCTTATCATTGTTATGCTTAATACATATAGTGTTTATATTATACAGTAGAGACTCGATCATCCAGACCATTACTGGACATCCGGCCTACGGCTTATCAGCCTGGTAGCCGTAAGCCTTGATCATATCAGACTGTATTACATACAAGCTTATACCATACATTTATATACTGTGTACATAGGTAATTAGACTTAAGAAATGTTAATTAGGATTTTAAAATTTGATAGAGTGGATTGATTTAAATAAAGCCTCAATCTTAAATTACGAAACATACTCCAAATATATTTGCATTCCCATGAATTCCATTCAGTAGTTTTGGTGGCCACTGAATTTAAACATAAAGACGGCGACTTAAAGTTAAAGTGTTGTAGGCCTTAGCTTGTGAGTTAACTATGTAGGTCTAAAGGTAATCTAAAGGTAAAGGTGCCAGGCAATTGTGCATACTACTAAAAGGTGGTTGATGGTTAATGGTCAGGGCATGGTACACTCATGGTGAGCAACTTGATACCATTGCCCCAGACCTGGTTAAGTAAAGAGGCTCGGCTACTTATTAAAAGTCCTCAAAATAAACCTACAAATACCTATTAAGCCAGATAAAACATCAGGCCAACAGATTTTTACATGCACAATGTTAACAACAAGAATTAAGTAGTTAGGCAGCACTTCTAACATTCTGGCATTATTATTGTTGACTGTATCTACATTTATTAATTGTGTGATATGACTGATATTACTCACGAGAGCAGAGGGTCAACAAACATAGTTAATTACATTATTTTCAATGGAAATAGTGATGTATCCACTAAAAAGATTGGAGGTGAATATCTGGTGTCAGACTTTCGCCTCACGTCCGTAGTTTGTAGTCGCAGTGACGCCCGGCTCCATAGGAGGCTCCCTGCAAGCCTGGCAGTCACACGCCTCGCGTCAGATACAAGTATCTCCAAATACTAATAAGTCTAGTCTAGTCTGCTATTTCACTGCGAACATGTTTTTTTTAAATTCATTGTTCCACTATTCCATCGGTAACATTATATTAGAAGTGTTAAGTTACCGGGGTGCAAGAGCGCGGTGTCGGCCGCCGCCGCCGCCGCCGTCGCCAGCAGCAGCAGCAGCGCGCCGCGCGCCGCGCCGCTCATCGCCGGCCGAGCCGTCGCCGCTCACGACTGCATGCTCCCTGCACTTAACTGCACTGCACTACACTCCGGTCAATACGCACACACAAATCACCACTTCTTTCAATCGGTACAAACACTTGTACGATCTCTCTCGATGCGTTTATTTTTAATTTTGGACACCAATTTTGACCGCTGGCCGAGCGAAGATTTATCCGTTTAGAATTAAATTAATGTTCGACTGCTATGACCGAGCACACCGTGCTCCGTCCCTGTTAGCTTTCTTCTTGAAGCTTTTTGCTTTTCTTTGTATATCTTTAAAAATTAGAACTTTTCCGTCTCGCAGGTCGCTGGACGCCGACTTCTCTTTCACTCAATATTAAAAATACTGTACCTTTACCTTATTTTAAAAACAGAACGTACAGTTATTTCAAACGTTTCGTTGTCTTTTCACATTTATTTATCGGTAACGGCACAGTGCCACCGAAAAGCCGATAAGTAACAGAAAAATGTGACCAAGGAATAACATACACACACACCACACAACTACAAAATCACAAAACGTACGCTTCGCTAGGCCGCTTCGCGTACACTCGCCGCGCCGCCGGCGCCGCGCATAATATAAATAAAGCCCGCTGTACACTCTCTCAAATACCGAAAGTTTTAAGCGAAAGCATACACAATCATACACAATCGATGTATCAGTTAAATTTCGGACACTGTTAATCAATCGTACTCGTCTTTATGGACCATCCATAATATGGATGGTTACGGTGACTTCGATATGGTTGGACCAATATTGACGAAACTTTCTCCGGCAGTTTGTATATGGTATAAGGCGTAATTATTAAATTCTTTATAAAATTGCTTATTTATATAAAAAAAAAGAATTAGAGCACGTTTCACGCGCATGCGGCCACCGGGGTGAGTTAACCAGGGGTGTTACTGTTATTCACCTACGTTTATAGTGATATTATAAGTACATTTTCTTAATGCGAATGCGGGGTGCTCAGATAGTCAGTAAATTATTACCACTAAGAAATTTTAGTTACCTACTTGTCAACTACTAATAGCTTACAAACCCCTCTAAAATTTAATGTGGAAGATGTACCATATGATTCATATAATTTCCTGCTCAGGGACTTTAATCGATTAGGTTTTTTTTTATTTTATATTATATGATTGAAGTAGCAAATCAGCATGCAGTCCACCTGGTGGCGAGTGGCAATTGCTGCCCATGGACATCTGTAATCAACCCCAGATGAGATCAAGATCCTACCCAAGGTTGACCATGGATACGTTGACCCCAGAGGACTGAGTTGAAACGCCTCAGATAAGTATATCTCCTTAACAACTTAATTTATTGTACTAAACTCTTAAATTGCCGTGCTTACAAGAACATAATCCAGTTTTCCCCAATAGTAATTCAACACTTTTACTTACACAACTTTTTATTTAGTAGCAAAGTAGAAATTTTCACTTAAACCAATTCTTTCATAATAGTTCTAACAGTTGAGGTGTAAAAAATGTATGGATAATTTAATTACATATAATTATGTCCTAACTATTTTGCATGCGCGAAGTGTGAGCAGGAATTATTTAATTCTTATTAAAAGAATCCATACCGGCGGCTGTTCCGTGGGTAGGTGTAGTCGTACATTCTGCTGCTTTGGCTTTGCTTCGCTTCATGACGACAATCGCATTGTTTAACACACTAGATGGCACAAATTGACCTAACATCCAACCCGCCGAAAGTTCGTGTTATGCATCATAAAAGGCCATCCAGATACGGATAGATGGGTCATACTAATTCAGGCCGATAAGGATAAGCATCGATCGTCGTTGCAACTCTACATTGTATCGTTATCGATATTGTACAGTGACAGAAGAACGAGACGAAAGACGGCAAGAAGAACAACGACAAGAAGCACTATCGACAAGTATACGGAGCTTCGAAAGTTCTATGATAATAAGCTTTACTGCTTTTATCTCTTAACTTGAATGTCGGACAAGTAAGATCGAGAGACAAGATCAAGATCGACGGGAGGTCTTCCAGAGTACAGCGCGAGTGTACAGTGGGCATTACAAATAATGTCAAATAACAAATCACTTCCCGTAACGTCAGTGTCACTGTCAATTTGACTTGATCTGTTTTATTATTTTTGGTGAATACGATTCTTGGTAATGATTTTTCTAAATTTTAACAATTTGTAAAGAGTAATAAATATCGTAGGCTATCAAATTTGTCTACCCAGCAAAGTTCATATTTCGTTAAGAGCCAAGTTATGTAACTATAACTTTTTAGGTTAGACTAATATTATTAAGGGCAGTATCTTCTTTAGGCCTTATTTCGTGGCTTCCTGCAGCAGCAGGAAGTCCGGGTGCACCAGTGCGACTGATAGTGGATAATTTATTGTATTACGAAGTTGTTTCAGCATGTGTACAAAGTGTACTTCTATGAAACATATCATGGATCACTAGTTAACTGCTTACAGATTAAGGATGGGCGGACACGGGCACGGGCCTCCCTACACGGTGCCGCCGCACACGCAGTTCCAGGTGCAGGGCATCCCGCAGCTGGAGGAGCTGGAGAAGGCGCTCGCTAAGAAGGGCCTCAAGGACCCGTGGATCAGGTAGACATCACTTGTTCTACATTTGGTTAATTTTTTTTGAATTATGTACATATTTGAATTAAATGTATAACACATTTGTGTATTAATTAGTGAATGACCAAAGCTTTGGCCAAAAAATCCTATTTCGGCAAATCTTCAGCAATGGCCAAAATGGACTAGTCTTTAGCTGGTCCTCATACAGCTTCGACCCAAGACAGGCCAAAGACTGGTCCATTTTGACTGGCAAGCACCAAAATTAAAGAGACTGTTATAAATCCGCGAGATTATGACTGAGATGTTGAAGCTCTAAAGGCTTGCACTGCCAGTTTTGTGGAAAATTAATTTTCAACAAAACTCATGTTGCATGCCACTACATAATGTCCTGATTTTTGACAAGTATAGTCATTTATATAGTTCAAGGAGTTGTTTACATAAAAGAAGTATGCCCATTTGTGGTTTCAAATTGTGCTTGAATTGTAATTTAACTAAAAATCGTATTTATTTTTTTACAAAAAAACTTTCCAAAATATCGAGCTTTAACTTTGCCTTTAACTTTGTCAGAAATAATTTCTAGATAAAATTAATTATTTTACGTCCTAATACATTGCACTGTCTAATTCCAAT
>DWLZ01000125.1:0-13357 GCA_018251995.1 Urbanus velinus | reverse complement strand
ACATAAGTATTACATTATTTTTATTTGGAGATTTACTTTTCACGTTATTTTATAACTTACATTTTCGTTTTTAATAAGCACGAGCAATTTAATCTGAAGTTAAAATACCGTCATTAAGAAATTTTGCGACGTTTATATAAAATTAAAATCTAAAAATATTCGGTTTAAAAGTAAAATATTACATACTGTTGTATAAAACTTTATTCAAATAATATTTGTGCTATCGATATAACTGTAAAATATCATTCCACCTATCAAAACTATGAAGTTAACATAACGAAGCACACGCGTAACTAATTCGGTATCGCGCGGATATGAGGGCAGACGCCTTGCGTAACATAACCTGCATAGGATGCATGCACATGCGCATAGTTTAGCAGTGTTAGTCGTTTGCACCGTGCATGAGCTCGTAATACACTGCATAACATAGTTAAGGCATGCTTTACTTACGTCATGTTAACTTCTAACGACTACAATCCACGACTGCTTTATAAGACCTGTTGTAAGGGTTAAGGTTTCGAGAATTCTTTTAGTCTTGTACATAATTAATAAATAGTAAGTAAGTATCCAATGCTCCAGAGAATAAAACTAATAT
Organism: Urbanus velinus; assembly: GCA_018251995.1. Classification (NCBI taxonomy): domain Eukaryota; kingdom Metazoa; phylum Arthropoda; class Insecta; order Lepidoptera; family Hesperiidae; genus Urbanus; species Urbanus velinus. The sequence goes on along the minus strand of DWLZ01000125.1, from coordinate 12,762 downwards.
GGCGTTGCTAAAATTATTATACTATACATATGTAAGACAAAAAAAATTTTTAACTAAGTACTTAACTTTTCTTAAGACAGAGTAGTCAATGTCTGCAGACATTTTCAATGCCAGAAAAGCATTATATCGGCATTACATCGTCAGTTTTGATGGCACTTTTTACATCTTTTTTAAGAGCCCCATTTCACGGCGTTCTGGGAATACGTCGGAATTCATTGCGCGTACACGATAAAAACGAACAGAGAAACCATTTACATTATAATTTTTTCTATGCAAAAGTCACAACCTATGGTAGAGAAACTTAAAGAAAACTTAATACCCTTTAAGTAGGTATATTGAATATTTATATTTATCTGAAAACAATACAATCTTTGAAAAAAAATAGATACACGTCGAACAGATAACCTCTCTTCCTTTGGGAAGTCGATTAATAAAACAGTTTGATGGTAGATAAAGTCGTAACGCAAGGAAGTTAGTTTATACACACCTTTACAATCGTTTATTGGCTGAGTTGCACCACAGAAGCCGAAGCAATAAGTTTTGTGCTCGTGCGTGACCAGTATTCGTATTTTACGAGTAAAACACATTTTAGCATGCATGTCGCGTAACCATTACTTCTAGTTTATTCTTCGGTGTTTATAGCATTTAATTATCATCGCTTGAAGTATGATTTGATGTTCAGTAATAAATCAAACATTTAAAATAATCGAACTCAGTATTTTGCATAATTTTATTGTTTGGGGTAATTATAAAATAATTGCGTATTGATTCTATCCTTACGCATTTAATTTTTTTTAAGATTGTCTGAATGACGTAAACTTTTTAAATCCGCCGTTTCATTCAACCGTTAAAAAGTTCAATTATTTATTTTTAATCGACACAATCGAAATTCAGTGGAACTTATTGGAATGAATGATTGAGAAATAAAAATCATCACTTGAGTGATAACATTATTTTTTCTTAAAATTTATTTCTAATTTACCCATTGACTTACTATTTATATTACTTAAATTTAACATACCGCAGGCCGTAGATATCCAAAGGATGAATTGACGGATGATCAATTGGTAAATAACAAAGACATACTGAACTTTATTTTACTAAAACATCAAAATCTCAAAAGTTAACCACTGATTCACTTACAAGTACACTGTGTAACTGGGACACCTTCTGTCTATTGGTTTTAAAATTGATTATTATCGTTTGTATGCAAAATTTTCGCCTACCCACTCTATTGCTCACAAAAATATAATTATTGTTTTACCTAATTTCTAGTAATCTATAAATTTGCAATATTTTTGAGAAATAAAGAATCTTAAACCATATCTTTCACATATAAATCTGGTATTATTTACTTATTGCTAACTCCTCTGGCAAATAATCGTTATAAAATTTCAAAGATGTTTTAGGTACTTTTTATGTTTACACGATTAAATTCTTGGTTTAAACGACGAATTTGGTTTTATTAGCGATTATCGAGTATAAAGAGGTGACATAGTATGTATTTGGTTATGAGGGTCGATGAGGCCGAATAACTGGCAGAGCCTTCTGTGGATGCGAGAGAAATATTATTCTGCTTTGCGTTGCAGTTTGCGGTAAAAATCTTACTTGTTATAAATTATAAGAGAGTTTGCGTTAATATCTTTTTGTAATAAAAATATAAGAATGATGCAAGAATAACTCATTTTTTAATTATTTTTTTTCAAATGAGTTTTTTTTTAACTTTAATCGCTCTGTGCCCTCATATCCCCACGGTAGGATTTTCTCCTGTGACATGGGTGCCACGGACACAGACATACACGAATACACAAACACCCAGAACCATAACAGAAATCTAAATTCATCGTTTAGATGTCTGTCACGGGTCGTCGCGGGTTGTCCAAAAGTCGTAGAAAAAATTATTATATGTAGATCTTGTTATTAAACTTGCACGCTACACCTGATTTTAAGTGGCTACTGCCACCTATCTCAACCCCAGATTTGATTGGCGTCTTACCTGAGATCGACCACAGATCCGTTGCTACCCCTGAGGACGTTGACACGCCTCGGATAGATACATCCTTCAAAACAGAACACTAATAATGAATTCAGTACTGTATTTTTTACTTATTAGCAGTATCTACAGTATTAGGCAAAAATAGGTAGCAATAGGTAGTAAAATAGGTGTAGCAATGGATCTTCTCAAGTCGAAGTACAAAGAGCTTAATAAAAGTCTATTTTTAAATAAAAATAATTAAGTATTTGAATAGATTAATCACTTTCCTCTCTGTTTAAAGGACGTAAATTTAGTCGAAAGCTTGCAATTTAATCACACTTATCTTTGTGCTCAGTTTTATTAAAATATCCAGCATTAAATCGTTCCAACAAATTAGAATAAAACAAAACCGTATGAGTTACATTCATTTAGTTATGGAACTATATTTTAAACCAATTTTGGATGTTAGTTGTTTTGAGTCTATGCCAAAATGGCGCAATAAAACCTGCTCGGCGAATAAAAACGAAATATGCAAAGAAATGTACTGTTTCCTACTTTAAATAACTTGTACACATACTAGTTCAGTGCAGTATTACTGTTTTATGTATTTATGCTCATACACACACACACACACACAACTTTACACACATACGCTCTTAAAGAAGTTTGTTATGTAATGTACTGAATCAGTTAGTTATATTTACCTTATTTAATAATATATTGTGAAGTTATTGTGTAAAATTATTTAAATTATTTCATTCTTGTGATACAGGTACAGTACGTATTTGCACTCGCCTTGTTTTATTATTGTGCTTTCATTAATATTTCTTTAGAAACTTTTTTTAAGGTTTTTTTTTGTACTTAGCTTCTTAAAGACATCCATGTCCGAGTGCTCCGGGAACATCTATAGAGAAAGCTCATTTCACATCTTGCACGTTCGGGGCAGAAATGATCGCGTAAACCGAACTGTAGATTTCTTTCCAAATGTTGTCTGTACAGATTGTTTTTTTTTTTAGAAATGTTGACTCGAATACCTGACTCAACATTCTACTACAGCTTAGTTTTGGAATTACTTTGTATTCAAATAATTTTGCTTTTAACTAGCTGTGTAAACCTTATTATAAATAAACTATACATACGTAGTTTAAACTACGGTTTAACACTTATATTTTTCTAAAACTTCACTTACAGTGTAAATAGCATGACTATTTTCTTTAATAATAACACAAGCATTCATATAGGTAGGTATATCTTTATAAACAACAAATTTTGAATATTATCTGTAGTAAATAAGTATGGTTTGAATTTGAATTTGGTGTTGTTAAAACTACGAACTCAAAAAATCTATTCAACTCAAAGGTCAAAAAAATACGCTCTTAAGTTTTTTTAGACTTTTTCTAGTTTTGGTTGCAAATTCGGTTTCTAACGACAAGAGTACAAAATCAATTGCAATTGCTTGTGCAATTAAACAAGCCGGTCTTGCGTTAAACCACAATTTAAAGTTAACTTCAACAGTTAAGTAATTACCTTGACGGGCACCTACTGAAGTTGTTTTCTAATGTTTTTTGAGCACGACAGAATTTTAACTCGTAAAAAAATTTACCAACATATGAAATTATAATTTTTCAATATTTTAATATAGAGGAAGGTCGTTGACATCAAACTCCTATCATGTCTGTATATAAGTTAAATATGCGGGAATTTTTAAATGGCCTTCTTTTATTTACTCTCTCTCTCTATATACCTATTATATATATAGTATTGTATTGCTGTAAGTTGTCCTTAATAAATAAAATTAATAAACTACTATAGATAGAGAATTCTACCATCGTCAAGCTTGCATTCGGTTGAAGGCAACTACGACTTCGAGACAAAAAAATATATTTCAGCAGTTATTCAACTTAAGTTTGTTAAATCATTAGTAAGTATCTTCAACGTGGTAAGACACGTGAAAGCTAGGTAGTAATAAAAAGATTTCGATCTACGACGCTCCTTACCGGTTTCAAGGAAGTTTGACATAACGCGATGCACATTTAGATCTGTAATATGCTAGTTATTAGTTCTTCGATCGAAATACTTGGTATGAGTTTTTAATTTAAAAAAAACCTGTCCAAATCGCCAATACATCGAGACGTACTTACCTGCATGAGGCGTTCCAATTAGTTTATTTGAAGGCAATCACATGTGTTGACTACTTGTAAGGACCAGAACCGAACCCAGAACCAGAAGATAGTCATCTCATTGTAGGTGAGTATTAACATTACACACATATTCTATGATATGAATCAGTTATCAAGATTTTTTTAGAGTTTTAAAAATGGTTGATATTCATACAATTCATAAGAAGAAAATCAGATTAACAGTTGTAATTATTTCCAATTTTAAAATATCATTTGTAATTTCGTGGCATGTAGAGACAAACTTAGTTTAGGTAAATATAATATAGGTAATTATTATTTCAATTTAATACCTACTACGGATGCTTAAATAAATTCTTCTTGAAAAGCAATGTTGAAAACTCACTCCGACAAAAAATATAAACATCGTATCACAGATGTAAGTACTCGAGGAAAACTTTACAGCGCTCTCTAGCGGTAACCGTTGAAACTATTAAGATTCCTCTAAGTAGTCAGACATTTAAAATTAAAAACTCTTATGAAATAACTATAAGAACTCTTGGTATACAGCTCTAATGATCTATAATAAATTACTTCGATTCATAACATCGATAAAATGACGTTAATTTACTTTAATAGTTGTCTAAAGAGTTGAACCTCGTTGACGTTGTAGTTCCACATCTCGCCGCTAGATGCTCCCCCAGGCGTCCATAAAGAGAGATTCAATATGGCGCCGCCATTCGCCTCTGGAACAGGGCGGGGAGAACAGTCGCCGTATCGACACTATAACATCTACGCGTATTTTTGTCGAAACCGTTGTCTTCGTGACTCGAACGCGGGTGATATTGCGAAATTATCCTGTGTTTCTGTGTTCGTTTATGTTGTTTGTGTTATAGTTTGTGCATTATGGTGATTTTGTGGTGAATAACGTGCAAGGACTTTAGGGTAACAATGTCTAGCAGTTGACATGTTTATCTGTGTCGTGTGTGAAGATTTTCCCTTCGCGTGAGGAGGTGTGGTGCGCTAGTGTGCGCGCTGGCGCCCTGTGTGTGTGTCGCGACTGTGGATACACGAGGATTCAATGATGGATTGCATTTCCATTAATGTCTAGGTAAAAATCGTCAGTTAATTTGCACCTTTACTGTGTGTGTCATAGTCTAGCTGGCTTGCACCAACTTTCGTTTCATTCGCGATTTACAGCGCTTTGTTTTAAAACGTGTGTAGCTCCTTATATCGCAGCGCATGTATTTAGTATTAGGATGTATCCTGTAATCGATGTGGATTATATAGTTTTTGAACGTTTAAGTGAAGAGCATTTTACTTCTTCTTGGATTATTTTCTTAGGTCAGTAAGTCCTTGAGTTACATCTGATCATTTTCCTCTACGTTTCTTTGTGTAATATTTTAAATCTTCACCATTTGAGGTTATTCAGTAGAGCGCAAGCATTGTTTGTGTCATTAGGATCTTCCTGTACAGATACTTAGGAGTCCAATTAGTTTCCAGTAATGAATTACAAAACAATGAGAACAAATAGATAAGATTTCTTTGGATGTTAGATATTAATATATTATTATTTGAAACTATAATTCCATGAGCTTTTGTATGGACAGCTATTCAAACGCAACTATAGTCTTGCTGGTGCCATTGAATCTTAATTCATTACATTCATGCAGAGTCGCGCGAGAATATGGTTCCCCTCGCTCCGTTCGCTGCCTCTGGTTATCAGCTTACAAAATGACTGCAGCCATCTCCCTCCATCGAACGGCTAATCGGCATATTTCCGTCTCTTTTTGGCGCATATTGCGCGTTTTTCTTCTTTTGCCGCGTCATATGCCAGTGTTGAACCATAAGCATAGTTTTGGTGTTTGGGAAGTTGAGTCAATTACTTGCTGTACTGCGATCCAAAGCTCCATGTAACTTAATTATTCAGTAATTTGACCTAAATTGATTGAGGTCCTTTGTTTAAGAGGTCATGTAGGTAGTATTAATAAGAGGGTATGGTTAAGGGCGACTGCGCATCCAAACCGCGCAGTTAGACGTTTGGTACCCGCCCGCGTCGCACGTGGTGTAGGTATCTTGTGGAAGACTCGCTGCTTCTCTATTGTATTGTCGAGTGCCATTACAGTCATGAGACCGGATTGTTATATTGATGTCGACCAGTAATAAGCGGGAAATCGTAAGTGATCAGAAGATTGAGCTGTCGTTGTAGCTTCATTTCAATCTTAGAGACTTTTGTGTCCTTTAAATGGGATAGTTACCGAAACTGTTACGTTCCTTAGTAAATGTAATAGAATATAGGAAAATGCTTCACAAGATCCTACAAGACGGATAAATTGCATCATTCTGCCTGTGTTACTTTATTTCGCAAACTAATCCTGCTTTTGTTGAAATATTATTATAGATGTTACTAATGTTAGTCCTAATATATGTAAATACAATATAATAAAAAAATGTACATACTTAACTTCTATGTTGTAGAATAAGTATAAATGCAAGAGCAAATTTTGTTGTTATTTCTGCCTCTGAAATCGTTATGCAAAGCAAAGCGCGAAATTATGCAGATGAAATGTGTAACATTCATAATTTATTTCGTTAAGTACGTACCTACGCAAAGTTCATAGTTTGTTGAAGCTCGTTTGAAAGCTTATAAAACTAATATTTTTCAAGTAATCACTTATTCCTTTACTTAAGATGACAGAAATATTACGTATAAAGATTAAACTGTAATCGCGAAGACGGCCAATTGACAATAGGGAGATCTTATCATTACTTAAGTATAATTATTGATTTGATGATTTTTTTGTATTGAAGTAATTTTCGTAAGTTTAGTTTATTATTAATTAACATAATAACGTTTTTTTTATAATTCAATTTTTCTTTTGAACAGTGGGTACAGAAAATTTTATCGATTAGTTCATGGCTAAATAGAGGATGTTAACAAGACAGTCTCGAATAAATTTCGCTTACATGTCTAGAAAACAGACCAAAATAATATAATTATGCCTAGATACTTCCAAAATACTAGAATGAGTATAGTTACCTAGGATGTATAAAATACTAATAAATAAGAAGAACGCACCAGGTAGGTAAAAAATTGTTTACCAAAAAATATTTGAATAAAACTTCTCAACCAAGTTGATTGAATAACGAATCAAGATAATTTTCGTGATTCCCTTGCTTTGGTCAATTATGATAATTTTGAAGATTACTAAATTAAGTCTGACGTAGATATAAGAATTGAAGCTGCTTTAAGGATTCAATTGACTGTAATGTAAAATGTAAGGGCATATATAGAAATAGCACGGATTACTTTAAGAGACTATCTTCGAAATTCTACAAGAGAATAAAGAAAACATTAAGAGAAGAATTTGCTATGTTTCTATTCCTTATATTCCTTGAAATTTTATTAATTGGCATCTAGACTATTAAGTAGATAAAAAAATTGCCAAGATCCATAGTGAAATAAACTTATGCATTTACAAGAGTTGTAAAATTATTTCGCTTGTTTATTTATTGATTGACTGCTAGTATCCAAATCTGATATTTAAAAGGAATAATTCAATATGCGAGCCAATTCATTACAATAGGAGTACGAAATCTGATATGACTGATAAACTGTTCGTCTTGGATATTTATATTGTGAGATTTACCTTCTAAGTGCACATTACGTTAAAGCCGTATCGAGTGAACAACGCTATACTTAATAAGGCTTTACGTGATAGTGCTCTTTATCTAGACGACGAAGAACCAAGTCTCCTTGATCCTTTAACGCATACTGGATTTCAATTTTAAACGGTAACTTTTAGGATTTTGATATTTTGCCACATTTGGTAATTACTTTTGTGATTAATACATAGTATATTTATTCTATTTTGGAAAGACCATCAGCAAATGTTGTGTTGGGATTAAAAGGTCCTGAAGTGAGCATCCGCTTAGTCCTCATAGGAAGTTTTTGTCATCCCTTGTTTTGTATTCAAATATATAAAAAATCACTGTTAGTGCTTTTACAACTAAATAAAAAATAAGGGTGAATATCTTGGAACAACTCGTTGTTATGAAAACTAAATATTAGTAGATTGGGAATTTGTGAATGAACATTGATGGTGATGCATAAGTAATAATTATGTCGGTGATAGGTACTTCCGAGGACCGAGGTCTTATCGTCGAACTTGTTAGGTCTTAATAAGTTAGATGATAAGACGGAATAAGTATCGCCAACTTTTCCGATGACAACAGATTAAGACATTCTTTGTTCCTAACTTAGAACAATAAAAGTGCTTCGAGAATGCTGGCTATCTCCTACGAATATAACATAATATTGGTAAGATATATGTAGTATGTAAGAAATTTGAAATTTCTTATAATGTTGGCAGTTCATAAATTCGCAGAACTACAACTGATGCAAGTTATCTCATGGTTAGTGCTTACTGTCGTCCATGGGCGTCTGTAACCAACTCCATATAAATAAGGTGTTGCAGATGAAGTTGAGATGAAGTTGCAGGTGAAGATTCATTGTCTTCCTAAGATCAAGCTAAGACAGACAACTCATAAGTCAACTCAATAATAAAAATCAAAACTACGAACAATTTTCATAACACATATAAAAGTGTGTAAAGTTGTATAAAAGTATGTAAAGTGTATGTAAAATACGAAAAAATAGATTTTTAATTCCCATCAGTAAAACAACAATATATTGAAGATCATCAGAACTATTCACGACTGAGTGAACTAAATCATCGTAGATTCTGAAACCATTAAGGCAACGAATTCAAATATCGGACACGAGATGTTTGGACGCCAAACATGTGCTCGACCCTTCGCAGGAATTCCGCAAACCTTAGTGTGGGTTGTGGACACACAATTGAGGTGAAACTACGTTTATTTTCTAACCATACCCGTAGATTTGTGTAACGTATTAGTTTAGGGTCTCTTATCAACTGGGATAAATCTTCCTTTCTCAACAATATACATATTTCTATTGGAGAATGTTAAATTGAAACTTCTGAATGATATAACAGTAGAATAAATTGTTATGGATTTCAATAAATGCAAACATACATTGAACTTGTTGAAATAAATGAAATTGATCTTTCCTTCTGTCTTCGACCAAGTTGACTCCTGAATAATATTTTAAAATGTCTATTGTGATCTGAGTGTTTGTATATTTGGATTAGTATTCGTCTGTTGCACCCAGGCAATCCTAATGTAGAAAACGTGAAGCAATCAAAATATATCCACAACAAAAGACTAAGTAAAGTACCACTAAGACTAGACAAATTAAACAAAGCAAGATCCTTTGCTAACGTAGTTGTAGTTGTAAATACAACAACGAGCATGTTAGCCTACCTAATACAGCAATTAGTTGGAACTACATTGGTATGCGATCTGATATCTGGTAAGTGCTAGAACAGAGTATCACTTAAGTACTTGAACAGTAGTATTCAACTCAATTATTGCATTCTATTGAGAGCAATCCATACAGATTAGTAGTAGTTGTTTACTGTACGATACAACTTTGAAATTATATTTTCAACGCTTTTAACGTAAATATTTTAATTAAGCACTGCTTATGCTATGAGCAAATATATCTGCTCGTTTGTTTTAAATTAATTTAAAAATGTGTTTAAAGCTTATTCACTAATATAAATGGTACTAGATGATCTAGTAAAAATGTATTCCTAATCCTTATTGATTATAATATCAAAAGCAGAAATCGTCAATCAATTTAAGGAAATTTGTCAGTACCTACGTATGTCGTTCATGTCCGACACTTGTTCCAAATCTTGAAAAATACTAGAAATATTAATGCACTAATTTTCAACAGGAAGCCAGGCATCAACTGTCGTATACATTTATCTATCCGTTTTTACTTCATTACCGGCGAAACTATAGCTGTGGTCCACGTTTGAAGTATTAGTGACCGCAGATATGTATACCTATGTTCGCAGGAAGATGCTACGGTCATTGAGTGACTCTATTCTGTAAATAGTTTCTCCATATTTTAATAAAAGATATGAAAGATAATATGATCATAGAAGATCCAAAGAGCCAAACTCTTGACGAATTTGACGAAAAATCTAATCTCGTATCATGTACATATAAATGATATCTACCGTACAAAATATGAAAAGAATTACAGAAGAAAGAAGTACATTACATTTTAATATAAAATTTAAGACTGCAAAGTGACTCAAAGAGTTTCCCTGGTTAAACCTCAAATAGGATTTGTGGAACCGTTTGATCGTCTATGGCCGATAACGTACATAATACTGGACGTCCGCTCCACAGCCATGAGCACGATTACGATCATATTTTTGTTATCGTTCTGGAAAATACACTTTGAAATCATGTGGGAAATTTTGTTTCGAAAACTCCGCTACTGGTAATTTTTAACTCTGTACTCTAAAAGTATTCTTGTCGCAATAGATTCTTATGTTCCCTTGCTGTAGGTACACGTTTGTTCCTACGGCTAGACGAGGTCTGTGGCAAACACCACTACGCTGTTCTAATTCGGATCGTCGGTAATATGGGTGGGTTCTTGGATCCATGTTGAATAGTTTTAAACCGCCCATAAAGCCTTCGACAAGATTTTAAGACTGCTATCCAGTAATAACAACTAGAGCTGCCCTTTCACAGGCTCTCTGAAGCATAGAAAACGTCTTTATTCGCACTATTTCAATCTGAAAACTATAGAGAGTTGATATCACACTGATAATTAAAACAATATAACTGTAAAACAATATGTTTAAGCTTTGTTGTCTGGTGCATAGCTACAAGAGTAAGAGACATCAAAGGCAAATTAAGTTGGTTATTAATATTAAGCCAAGTCGGTAAGTAGTAAATTAATATAGTTAGCAAGTTGTGTTACTTGGCCAAGCGCTCCGAGACTTCATAGAGCAGTTATACTGAACTTGCGATGTTGGTACAATGCGAAACTTGGAGCTAATAACACGCTCGGAGGAGGCAACGTAGATTTACAAAATTACACCATAGAGAACAAATTTAAAGTAATTGACAACTTATACATTAAGTACCTGTACTGTAAAATCGGTTTATTTATTTTTTTGTTCAAGTATAGTATTATCATTGTTAGTACCTACATCTAGATTTCATAGATTTTAGTATTTAGACAATTTAGATTTAAAGTTTGCCTGACACTGTGGTTTGTCTACTTATAGTTGTACACTCATATTGAAAACAATAATAAATCACAATACCGTATTTAAAGATTAACTAAAGAGGCAAACGAATTTTATTCGTAGGCAAGTGAATTTAATTCAACCAGAAATCAATCACACACTTGAATATGAAGAATGCCCAATAAACGTAGATATTAATGATGACGCGCTCAAAGGTGAATGTCAAAAAGTACAACTTTTAAATTAAACTGAATGATATTCACGTACCTTTTTTTTAATGAAGTCCGTAAAATAACAATAACTCAAATAAAAAATATTTTCTTTAGAGTTAAAATTGGGTTTTCATTAAAGAACCTGTGAGGTTGTTTGTTTATCACCACACACGAAAATAATGACTTCCCCCGAGTGAAAAACCAGCTAAATAAATCTCACATACAACTTGAAATCATAAAGTACCCGAGACTGGAAGAAAGGATTTTAAAGCAAAAAATAAATTTAAGGACTTCCTCTGAAATATTAACGTTGGTTTGAAGACCCAAGTTTTTAAAGCCGCGCAATTATTTCGGCATTCATTTCGTGTCAGTAACCGCTGCTTTTCTAAATCTGCAAAGTTTATATCTCTTTCGAAGTATCTTCTCACCATTAAATAAACAAATTATGCCTAATCTCGAGTTCAAAAGAAATTAAAAGCTCTTTATCTTTTGATCAAATGAAATCGTCCATAATTTGCGACTGAGTAACCTTAAAGGAAATCTTCAAAAATAAATGTCTTTCCTGTGTTTATTTTGAGTAATTATTGTTTCGTTTGTCCAATTATTGTATATCTTTACTTCGTTTCGATTGACGTGATTAAAAATCGTAAACTTTTGATGAAATCATTTAAATATTACCTCTTTTGTCCACCAATACGAAAAAAATCATAACTATAGAAACAATAACACGGATATGTTGCCATACTTTACTAGCAATCGCAATTCTTACTTTATTTAAGTCTTAAGTACAGTACATAAACACGTTTCGGTTGTAAAAATAACCAACCAATCCGATTTGGCGCTCTTCTCGGCAATAAAATCAAATGGAGTGACTTATATTTTTTATTCAACGTCTTTTTATTTGACTTGCCTTGCTTGAATTTAAATTTCTACATCATTGCTATAATATCTACGCGCGATTTATCGTTTACGATATTTGAAATGAAAAGAGAAAAACGTGTGATTGATAAAGTAATCATTTGAGCCTGTTTTATGGATATAATTTTACTGATACCATCGTATTATTTTCTTAATTTGTCCCACTACTGGGTCTGGGGTATTCCGGTATCTTTTTGTTAACTGTGTTATAAAAATATCTTGGATCCAGTTTATGTAATATCGGTCAATCTTAAGTTTAATACGCGTTATAATATGAAAGTGGTAGAACCCCATGTAGTTCGAGTCCGGCGGCACCACCGCCACACCTATTTCTGCCTTATAACGGCAGTGTTAAGCACTGCTGCGTTCTGGCTTGAAGGGTGTGGTCAGGGAGACAGACT
>DWLZ01000124.1:0-13366 GCA_018251995.1 Urbanus velinus | reverse complement strand
ACATCTGTAATCAACCCCAGATAAGATCAAGGTCCTACCTGAGGTTGACCACAGATGCGTTGCTACCCCTGAGGACTACCCCGACGGATGAAACGCCTCGGATAAGTCTGTCTCCCTGACCACACCCTTCAAGCGAGAACACAGCAGTGCTTAACACTACCATTATAAGACAGAAATAGGTGTGGCGGTGGTGCCGCCGGAGTCGAACTACATGGGGTTCTACCACCTTCTAAAAATTAACTTAATTAAAGTCTTATATTATAATTTACAGTGAACCACGTGCGCCAACACACGGGCGAGTCACCCCACAAGTGCTCGTTCTGCACGAAGTCATTCACGCGCAAGGAGCACCTCACGAACCACGTGCGGCAACACACGGGCGAGTCGCCGCACAGGTGTTCCTACTGCGCGAAGTCCTTCACTAGGAAGGAACATCTTACCAACCATATCAGGTGAGACTGATGTGATTATAATATGGTTGATGGGTTTCTTTCAGCCACTACTACAAGGCAAGTGCACAAACGAGTTTGGTCATTGATGGCAACACAAGCTGTTAAGTTAGAACAAGTAACGCTCGTAATGGTAAATCCTAAAAGACCTTACACATAGTATTACTGATAGAATAATTCAGGTCATACATACACTGGTCTAATGGCAGAAATTAATTTTGCTTTTAGTATCCGAAAATGATTCCTTGATTATTTTCCTCCACTTCTTCTGTACAAATTATTGTCGAAGCTGGTAAGTTTATACCTGAAGTCTTCTGTATTGTCTCTCAGTAATCAATACTAAATCTAAGTTTAATAGTAGATTTGTTTATAGCACTTTAATATAGTCGATAGAATAAATAATGCATGCAGTATATTATTTAATACATGTACGGTTCTTTTCCTTACATTAATTTAAATATTATTAAATCTTCAAACTTATTGTGTTTGCCTTCATTATATCAAATATTCAATGTTGCAATAACTTGACAATGCTGTGCTACACTCGGCCGCGATAAAAAAAAGTTTTGCAAAAACCGTAGATTGTTTACTCATCCGAGGCATGTCTCTATCTATCGATTCGCATGTGAATGGCATGTTCCTTGCGAACAACGCCGTTAAGGTAAGGTTAAACAAATTTCTGCATTCAATTAAAAGACAAATAGTCAAAATAAGCAATGGGGGCCGTCCCCTATGAATCTAAAATAAAAATCAGCGTTTGTGTGAAGTTTCCCCGTACTATCTGTAGCACAGCATTGTGCATTCCGATTTGGACTTAACAAAGTAACATTATTGCAACATGCGACATTAAGATGCGTTTATACGTGTATATACAAATCGGAATGTACTGTATGTTGTTGCGCAGACGGCACACGGGCGAAACTCCGCACAAGTGCACGTTCTGTCCGCGCGCGTTCTCGCGGAAGGGGCACCTCAACAACCACGTGCGGCAACACACAGGCGACACACCTCACGCCTGTACATACTGCAACAAGAGCTTCACGCGCAAGGAGCATCTCGTCAATCACGTGCGGTACGTTTCGATAAAAATTACTCGGAGGCGCACCTTTTAACCGCCCGAAAGTCAGGCCAAATTTGTTGCTGAAGTGTAGCCATCACAAAGAAGTTCTAAGCGGTGTGAATTCATCTGTGAATGGTCATGAGGGTAGTATACATACTAAACAAGAATAAGGTAAAAAAACACTCTTTTGTTGTTTTGGCAACACGCCGCACGCATACACGTACTGCAACAAGAGAGAAACTCCGCACAAGTTCACGTTCTGCCCGCGTGCGTTCTCGCGCAAGGGGCACGTCAACAACCACGTGCGACAACACACCGGCGACACGCCCCACTCCTTCACCTACTGCAAAAAGAATTTCACGCGTAAGGAACATCTCATCAATCATGTGCGGTTTCCACAAAACTAAGGCAAAATGACGCATAGGCATTTCTTTTAGTAACCCAGGATGCTGGTTGAATTCATCATTGAATTAAATTTATTTAGAAATGATCTTGTAAGTAGTATACTTACTCAACACGAAAAAGGTAATAAGAGTTTTATAATACTTCCTTTTGTCTTTTTAAAAAGGTGATTTGCAAATTTACGTCACATATTCTTACACGCTATGTCTGTGACTTAAACTGAACTCAACATCATCGGTACCTATTTATTCCGAGTTTGGTCAAATCGGGTAAATCGGGTAAATTTGCTATGTTCAACATTTTTAACTTTAGCAATATTAATAAATATTTTCTCTCTCAAATCTCAGATCTCAAAGTTCTTTTTTTCATAGCTTATTATTCTCTATACAAAGATTTTCTTTTATTGTTGAAGCACAGATTAAACCAATCTCTCTGGAGTGTCAATGAATATTTTATTAACATTATTTCATTGTTTCAACAGACAACATACGGGCGAGACTCCGTTCAAATGTACGTTCTGCACGAAGTCGTTCTCGCGCAAGGAACACCTCACGAACCACGTACATTTGCACACAGGGGAGACGCCCCACAAGTGTCCGTTCTGCACGAAGACATTCTCGAGAAAGGAGCATCTCACCAACCACGTTAGGTCAGTTATTGATATATGTACTTATGGCTCATGGCTACATATACATGCATGTTGTAAATTGTTATATGTAAGATTGATGTTTCAAAATTGATGTCTATATTTATTATAAAGCTGTTGTTTGTAAATAATATTCACATTGATGTGATTTTCGACCATTTGATAAAAGATGGCCTTTCATATGATGTGACTTTAACATCCAGTTAAAAGCATAAAAGGACATTTTGTAATTAAAACATATTCTGTCTTATTGAGCCACCTGCATAGATTATAATGTCAAATTATTGAAAAGATTTAACAAACTAGAAGAGTGGGCTTTTTTACAATAAGAGTTAAACACAGATACACAAGTTTAATGTGTACTTGTAGAAATGTTAAGATTATATATCTAAGGGTCGATTTTTCAATGACCAGCTTAACAGTGAGATAGTTAACGAATAAATGTTTATAATTATATATTTGAGGTATTTAACCACAAAGATCTGTAAGTCCTTTTTCACACTATTGCCTCTAATTTTTTCTTTTCTTTTTTAATTACGCCATTCTCACCTTTAATTGAATAAACCTTATCTGATTGTTAATCTGCAAATTGAAAAATCGGCCCTTAATAATGTAGTTAGCTATTCCTTTACAGGATACATACAGGCGAGTCCCCTCATCGGTGTGAGTTTTGCCACAAGACATTTACTCGCAAGGAACATCTATTAAATCACTTGAAACAACACACAGGTGATACCCCACACGCGTGTAAGGTGTGCTTGAAACCGTTTACGAGAAAAGAACACCTTAGTACACACATGAGGTAAGTTATATTGTATCAATGTCAAGCAAAGGCATTATACTTCCAATTCCAAGTCACTTCAAATGTTTTCTTGTATTCCAATTAATATTACGTATAATTTTAAAGATACTTGTGTCAATTATTTAAGTACGCCACATATTTACTTACCAAGCTTACTAATGAAATTTCTTTAGATAGTATCAACTAGCTTAGATAAAAGAAGATTAAGTTATACCAGCTTTATGTGCACGGCTTTGTATTTGCTGTCAATATAATTATGAGGCTATATTGGTTAGTGGCTACTACTACACTGACCTACATTTTACTATAAATTTATTTGACTTTATTTATTATTTTCTTTTTCTTTTATCTGATTGTCGCCAATGTAGCTAGATAAAACATGTATCAGTTTCTAGTCCTATCATACGCTTTTGATAAAAATCTTGTCGAAATCAGCCTACTAGTTTTTATGTGTTACATTTTCTAAGAGACAAACAACAGCTTTATATTAGAATAGAAATTAGATCATACTGACGAATATAACAGGTTGTAAGAAGTGTGATATCTATCTTACAGATCACATAGTTGCGGCGAACGACCTTTCAGTTGTGGAGAGTGTGGTAAATCTTTTCCATTGAAGGGCAACCTACTCTTCCATGAGAGGTCACACAACAAGTCGAGCGGTTCTAGACCTTTCCGATGTGATGTCTGTTCGAAGGATTTCATGTGTAAAGGTGAGTGCCGCTATATACACAGAGAGACAAACTCATCATATTATTTGAATGTTTTCTATTTTATGCGTAATTTAACTTGGGATTCGGATTTGAATTTCCAATTGATTGAATTTAATTCAATAAAATTTAAGAGATATAGCCTAATTATAAATGTGAATGGTCCGTTTATTTGTTTGTTTGTAACGCTTTCACGCTTCAACTACTCAACCGATCTTTATGAAATTTTGCACACACATTGCCTGGGGTCTGGACCAGGACAAAGAGTACTTTTTATCCCGAAAAGTGATACTACTTTTGAGGGATAGAAAAGTAACTTTTATACCTACTAGTGTGTTGCCTAATATTAGCGCGAGCGAAGCTGCAGCTAAAAACTAGTATATAATATATCCCCAAAAATGAGGTTTAACACAATGGTGATGTGATTTCAATACTACTAATCACCAGAAATAAGAATTTAAAGTTTTCGTTTTAAGCATTTTAAGTATTACAATAAGTTTTATAGTCCAATGTTATGGTCAAGTGTTATGTTAACACTTTTCATGATGATGATTAACATCTATGTTATTATACTACGCTTACATTTCATGATTAGATAGCATTATTTAACCAATTCAGTTTTAAATTGGTTTACTTACATAAAACAACAAACAGCATCTAAGGAGACTATATTCCTATCCAGTTAACTGACTAGATGATTGATTTTTTCTAGGTCACTTAGTGTCGCACCGACGAACGCATACAGAGGCAACTGACAGTGGCGCCAGCACCGAGCCGGCGGCCGAGAGCGAAGACTGTGGTGATTGCAATAAATGCGAAAAGGAAGTTCCCGAGCGGCCCGAAAGGAAACACGACACTAGGTACTCAAAATATCAAATAGATTTTGCTATGTTGTAACATTAACAGGTCTATAAAAAAATACAATCATACAAGCACCACAAAATCTGTTGAAAATATGTAGTCCACAACTCGTTATTTTCGTACTTTAAGTGAAAAAAAATATATACATGATTTCGTTTTGCAGGGCAAGTTCTGAAAGTAGACCTACAGAAAGTAGTGTAGCACAAACTCAACAAACCAACACAGCTGTGATGCAAATTACAAGTCAAGTAAGTAATTAGTAAATAAATATTGTTATAAATAAATATTATTAATTTATGCAAATAAATTTTCTGGCATTGAATCAAAACACTTATTTTAGAAAAAAGCAATTTATGCATAAAAAAGAAAGTACCTGATGCCATTCCCAGCCAGTGATTTCAAAATGTTATGTTTGTTTGACATCCATGCCACTTACGACATAGTATCCTAGCGTGAATCTGAGAGTAATAAGTTTATTTATTACTTACAGCAAGTTCGAACGGGAACAACGAGTAATGCTGCAAGTGAAGCGACCGCCACGTTCACACACACGGCGAGCTCGCAGCACCACGCCAGTACCGCGATAGCCCACCATCCGGTCACGGTCAACTACTAGCATATGCTCAAATCGGATATACAAAAGGCAGCTCCTCTCGTGACCTTTGACTGTTTATTGACAGTTGATGAATATTGAGGAAATTGCTCTCTTGCTACGAAGACTTCCATTGGCACGGACCTCAGTTCCAGGTATTTTGTACGTGGTACACATATTTTTGTTGAAAAATCTTGTTTCTGCCCTGATAATCATTCAATCACAGGCACAACCAACTATCTTTTATGAATCACTTAGAAAATATATATTGTTATAGAATAACGTGATGAATACTTATGATAACTAAAAAAATCTTATGTGTGAGTGAATTTCACCACATCTGCCTTAAATCACATATGGTTTCAATCTACATTTTTCTACATTGATTTCATAAATTATTCGAATTTAGTTTTTGTTGATATATTATTTTCTGTTCTTTTTGTTATCTGATCTGATGACAATCTGAAATAAATCTGTTAAGAGTACTATAGTATATATTATACATTGAAACAAATAAGTATTACTAAAAAGTGAGATCATGCATACTATTAATTGTGAAATTTGCCTTAAATCTGTTTGCCTTAAATATCTACAAACTCCATTATAAATGTATAGAATCAGTTTTGACTCTAGTTTTAAATCTATCCAATACATGATTAAAACTATATTACATTTGTATTAAGTCAGAAGTACATTATAATAAATGTTTATGTTTAATAGGTAGTACACATTTTTATGTGAAAGATGAAGCCCTGAAGTGTTGATTGAAACTAACGCAATAAGACTTAGATGCTGCCATAGACATAATTTTATATTAATAGGTAAAATGATTAATAAATTCTCGTAAAATATGAATTATGTCCTATATTAGTTCATATCAAATATCGTTGTTATTCTTGAAGACTGCTAATGAAAAGTCGTTCTAATGTTAAAAGAAAAAAATGGGCACCACTTTACTCTGTGTAAATACTTGCAAAAAGGTCGCGGAGACAAAATTTTCCTCCATAATGGAATATAATATAGTTATATTTTTTATAAGGTAGAAGTAGTTAAACAAAAATGCTGTCGACCTGATGGATATCTGTAGCAAATCCCATACGGAACAGGGATTCTATCTCAAGCTAATATCCAGATGCGTTGCATCTCCTGATGAGTAAAATGGTTGGCTCATGTATGTCATCCGGCATCCATGCCCTTTTATACTTCACTTTAGACACAAGAGTAACAGTGATGCCTTCCTTACCTGATAGGACCAGTGTGGTTCTACCATCTTTCGCATATTTTAAATACGAAAAACTTAGTTTTTGGATTTTCAAAAATATATAACCAGCTCATCAGAAAAAAAGGTGTTAAAAAAGTCCATTAAGCTAACGCCAAAAATAACCAAAAAAAATAATTAAATCACAAAGACCTGAAATAATCAGGTTCAATCTTAATATAATTGCTAACCAATATTATGAGAACAAAACATAAATTGACAAAATAATGTAAGCTCTTGTGCTCTTTATTACAATTTACAAACATAGTCCCCGTGACCTTTTAAAGTTATATAGGGCCAATGTAAATAATGTTAATAAACAATCTGTTACTAGAGTTGTGTATGATATGTAATAATAACAATAATGATGTAAATACATAGTAGATGTTTTTAATTAATGAAAACTGATTTAAACTTAACTATAAGTGATATATTTTACAATTTTTGTCAGTAACGGTTTAAATTTTTTGCCATATAGGTAACTATTTTTCAATATTGGGCAAATATTATTTTATTATATATTATGTTTATGTACAGATTTTTATAGTTATTTAGAAGTTACGGCAATACTTCAGATTTGTAGAAAAATCATGGTTACTTCTTTTAGATTATTTAATCTGTCGTAAGATCATACATTCCTTTTGGATTACTGTTAGGCACGTTACTAACAAAATTTTGGGACACGTAAACGTTGCTTTTTTATTCTATAGCCAGTATTAAATGTACTAGAAAATTACATACAAGATGTAAGCCCTTAGTTATTATGCTTGACATTTCAGAGTCTAGGATTCTGGTTTTTATAGGTTTTCAGTCATTGCATTAGGTCTTCACTAGCGATGACAATATCGTCAGATTTCTACTTAATTACATATGATACCTGTTTTATTTTTACTCCAATAATTAATTTTACTTTTCCTTATTGTGTGACTTAAATCTCATATTTTGACCATATCTTATAAATCACCATGATCATGTTGTTATGTACCTTTTAATGCTTTTATTGGTTTTATAATTTAATGTATAATTTTAAAAATGTAGAATTGTAAACATTTTATTTTTACACATTTTCTAAGGACTAAAACCACAACAAAGCCAAAATGACATTCACACAAGTGAAATGCCATTTCAGCACACAAAAGTGAAATCTATTCATCTCTAATAATTTTAACTTATTTACTTTCGTATTACATATATAATAATTTTAACATATTAAAATATATAGGTATCCTTTGCCATTTATGTACAGTACAATGTGTGATAAATTTGTTAGTTATCCTAAATATAATTGTAAATTTCATACTGGTGAATGTATTGCTTAGCTTAGCTATATCACCAGAACACGAAGTGGTGTTGTAATCACTTTGTGATTATTGTAACACAGCTTGTAAAACTTTATAAAATAGCTTGTATTTACATGTATATAGTTAGTTGTAACCCATAGATATATCCTTTAGTTAATTTAAGTGTAATGAAATATATCATTTATGTTATCTTAACTGGCAAAAAATGGAGGAACATGTTAGCACTAAAAATGATGGGATATACGATTTTAAATCGACTTTAAGATTTCTCTAAGGTGTGATTAATCATTGAGATAACTTAATATAACAGGGCCAATGGTATAGTATTTTATCTTCAATGGTGCCACGTTTATTTATATTTTATAGAACATCCTTAGATACAATAGTATGTACTAAAACATTAAGTTATGTTCAGTAATTTGATATGAATGAGATTAAAATATGACAAAAGTTTGTGTTGATTTCTTTTGAACCCATAACACCTGCTTTTCTAGACAATCTATGCAGATTATTGCGAATGTTGAATCTTATTTTCAATTTAAGGAAATAAGAAGTGCCTGTAGAGCAAACTAATTCTTCCGATCTACATATTGCTATTGTTTTTCCATAGATATAGGATCCTACTAACTTGATCTGTGTTATGCTTATATTACTTAGACAGTTATGGATTGCACCTAATGAAAAAAAAATACTTTACATGAGTTTTATAATCCTAAATGCAAAAAGGGTGTAACCAAGCCGTATTTCTGCTAAAATCTATTGTTTTCTGATCTTTTTTCCACTTTTGTGTCCACTTTAATGCCCATGTTCATTGTACTGGGCATGTGTGGATTATTATAATAATCATAAATCAATTGCTATTTAAGAATGAGAAAGTTTTAGATACTTAACGTAATTGATTACAAGTATAAGAGAAGACCATGCTGTTTATGATTGGGGGGGTCAACAGCAGCATCCTAAAGCATCTCTTAGATCCGCTTGTGTTTACACACTGCGTTACTGGCAAATTCGGTTGCGACCAAAACGACGCAGAGTCACCTTGGATAACAAAATTCAATAGCAGACTGACTTTTCTAAAGTATTTTTTAATGTTACACACACATGGACTGAAGTCATTTATAGCCAATCTATATTTACAATATTTATATCTTATATTCTGATGAATATCCAGTTTATTTCACGAGCAACTAATTGTAGTAGTAACACAGGGAATTTAATTTGCTATGTTACTACTAGTTTCAATCTCAAATATACATAAAGTCCATATGAGCCACAATTACAATCAAAAACCTGCGACATAAGGTCTTACTAATATTATCTAACTTATATTATAAAGGCGAAAATGAATACATATCAATCAAATCCTTGAGATGGTTTCAGTAAAATAATGGGATCTATACTAGGAGATTTTTTATAAACCCTTGGAAGCAATACGAAAAGGTCAAATAGTCACCTTTCGCTGCATCATTTATATCATTGGCTTATGTAGTTTCTTCAAATGTAGGTACTACTGAGAATAAACCTTTTTCAGAATAAACATAGCCCTTAATATTAAATCATATCCATATTATTTCGTTATAAACACATATTTCCCATAATAACATGTGCATTAAACTTCTTGTTTCACTTTTGGCTAAATGTAAAGGATCTTCCCACAAATCTAATAAAACAATGTTAAAAAGTGTTTTTACATTCCATACATATATCTTTAATTTTATAATAATATATTAGACCTATAGTTATAAAAATTACATATCTGACATTATATTGTAATAAAATACGTAAATAAAAGTAAAAATATAATATGCTTAGACTTGTATATACAGTATATATTGCATGGAAAAATATTAAGCTTCGACGGCAATCTTCTTGGCAGCTGCTTTTGTCCTTTGTGGCTTTTCTGGTACTTCTTCTGCAACTGGAGTGGGTAGCTCATCAGCGGGGACTTCAGGAAGTTGATCCTTGACATCAAGAATTGCTTCCAGTTCCGCTTCGATGGCTTCATCGTCTTCTTCAGTCAACTGGCCAGATATAAGCTCATCTATCTCCCTTTGTTTTTCAATGCCTTCTTTCGTCTCATCCATAATCTTCTCAATTTCATCAATGCTCAATATATCATGAACCTTCTTCAAAGCTGCATTACCATTCTTCAAACCGTCAAGGACCTAGAAAAATAAGATTTACAGGATAATGTAAGTTTCTATCATAAATTTTAGTGAACAAAAACTTATCTCAGATAACAATTTATTAAACTAGGTAAGCCACTCATCCATCAGCTTTTTGATGTCCACTACTGGCTATCTACATGACCTATCCAAATGTGGGAATTACCAATAATCAACACACCAGAGATGGATGTTGGTGACCACAGTTGGTGTTTTGTTACACAAGAAGTACCTGCCCATTTCCTGAATTTTGTGCCTTAGTTTAGTTTAATTCCTTATTGATCGAAATTGACAAAATATACTAAAATGATTTATGTAAGTATAATATATGAATTATATAAGAGGTATGACATGAGATTTCAAAAGCGACTGGTGTTAGCTTTGAATTTGATAGTTGTACAGTTGGTTAAAATTAAGGCGATTATAAACAAAGTGGTTTAATTTAGAACATCACACATTATTACAATGTCTTACAACACGAAAAAGTTACAGCTATAATAAGAACGGGAGGATCACAGCAGTAAACAAACAAAATTATTTATAAAAACGTATTTATAAGCTTGGCAATTATTACACTGTACAATTTGTAGAAAAAAATTAAAAGAATTTAAATCTATTGTGATGACTATAAAATATAAGTACCTGTATTTCAATTTGTGCAAACTCAAGATCATGAGTAAGTTGTTCTAACTTCTCCAACTGAGCGTCTGTGTTCTGTAAGAGTTGTTCTTGATATCTCTTCTTTTTTAATAATGATTTTGCTTTCTCCCGTTTATTTTCAGCAAGAAGCTTCTTGGCCAGTTGACGATCTCTTTCTAGATTCAGTTCTATTTTCTTTTGATATTGCTTTAGCTTATCCCGCTGTTGTTTGAGTTGTAAAACTGCCTTATCTTGTTCTGTAACTCTGCTGACTGGTTTCTTACTTTTTGTAAATAGTGAACCCATCTTGAATTTTGTTAGTGTTAGTCCGTGTTAAGCACTGATTTTCCTTTCTAGGTAACTTTACGTACAGTTAATTATCATCCAAATTATTTACATATCATAACAAACATTATTATAATTATTATGAAAGTTATAAAAATAATGACTCTCACACATTCTCAAACTGACAAAAGTGACAAAGTCAAAGGCTTGACTTGACACCTTGACAGACAAACTAAATCAGCTGGTCTCAGACTGATAATGTTTTTAAAATCTTAATCTGACAGTGGCCTTGCCTTGGAAGTCAACTTTTTGTAATATTAGCGGACCCTTAATTAAATAAAGAGGCTTTCATATGTGTGGATTTGAACGGCCAATTGCGATCAGTAACTTTGGGCCCAATTTGCGTACATAACGCATATTAATTACTCACAATATAATTACTAATTCAGTTAAATTGTACAGATGCATATGCGCTCTTATAATATTATTTTATAGGTAAACTATACATTTTTCTTACAATATGCTGCCGCAACGTGCTGGTTGTACTTAGATCAATTTATTCCAAAACTAATTCAATTTGTATATACGCACTAAAAACTACGTTTTTATCGATTGCAACAATTAAAGAGGCATATTTGCGAAGTTATACCACAAAATTACTTCCCAAAGCTGAAGGAAGCATGAAAGAAAGAGACAACAGGAAGTGGCATAGAAGCCGATTAGTACGAGAACCACTATAGCCAAACAAACACATAGAAATCAGTTTCTAATCGTATTGTTACCACTAAGAAATCTGGATTTTATTGGTTGTCTGTTGTCAATAATAAACGAGGCACCTCAATTCGCCCACGTGCCACTTCGTGTTGTTTGTTTGTTTCATGGTTTAAGGCGTAACTTTGTCTATTTTATTTAAAAAAAAATGCATTATCTCGCGCTCCATGCACATGCGGCCACCGTCGCGGGAGAGCCGGGTATCACTAAATAAAAATAAAATTAAATATATATGCCTTTTTACTTCTTTAACTCGGATGAAACCGCGAGGATCAGCTAGTTGGCTATGAAAAACTTGAATCCATGTCCGCAGAACATGTTTAAAAAATGACGTTTAACATGAATGATGAATGAATGAAATCATGCATCAATTCAGTTGTAGAAAATTATGCGATGGTGGCATTTAATGTTTGTGATAAATACTTTCTTGTGAATTGCGTAGCGAAGTATATGTTATTCTGTAGATTTTAGGTAGTTAATAGAAATATATCGTATTATATGTCTGTTTGTGGATTTGGTGATAATATAATAGTCGTACACCATGGCGGTGTTAGCGGCCGCTCAATTGCTAGATGAATTGATGGGCAGACATCGTAACACAAATCCGAATGAGAAAATAAAGAAACCTAACTGGGAGGATCCAGAGGTAAGCGATTAATTGTCAAATAGTAAAAATGTTATATTGTTTATTAAGTTCTTTAATATAACCTCAACTACTCTTAACGTAGTACTCCCATCTCTACATACTTCGCTGTATATTGTTTGAATATATATTATGTACTTCTTTTGGTAGTACGCCCTCTAATTCCATTGCTGTGAAAGGATCTTTTCTTTTCATTTCATTTCATACGACTATAAAAGTACCGATCGTTTTTTTTTTGCTTTTATAAAAACTACTAGAATAGCAAGCTTTAAGCCATATAATCCATCTTACATACATATGTAGCTAATGTAGCTTTTATTTAAACTATTAGAATAGCAAGCTTTAAGCCATATAATCCATCCATACATACATATGTAACATAATTTGCGTCACGTTGTTCTGTAATCGTAAATATAATTCACTCTAAATATTACGTGCTTTCCTTTAACAGTACTGCAAATACTACATGGTAAAGTTCTGTCCTCACGATTTGTTTGTGAACACCCGGGCGGACCTCGGCGTGTGTCCGAAGGTGCACGATGATGAAGTCAAGGACTTGTTTGAGAAGGCTGATACTTCCTACAAAAAGGCGCAGTATGTCGAGGAATTCCTGCGATTCTGCCGTCACATGATTGGTGATGTTGAGAGTAAGTGTCACTTATCTATATATTATAGGTATGTCTTACCTTTTAGGATAACATAGGCACTAGTGATGTAACGAATGTTGGATTTTGGACATTCGCGAATGCGAATGCGAATATTTGTCTCTAACATTCGCGAAT